>BQKN01000975.1:4236-69568 GCA_022839385.1 Asparagus kiusianus
CCCTTGTGACGACTCTTCACGACCAGATCGTCCACATAGCACTCTACCGTTTTTCGTAGATGGTCTCGAAAGATCAAGCTCATGGCGCGTTGGTAGGTTGCGCCGGCATTCTTGAGTCCGAAGGGCATAACGGTGTAGCAGTACACCCCCATAGGAGTTCTGAACGTGGTGTGTTTCTCGTCCTCGGGGTGCATTTTGATTTGATTGTACCCCGAGAAACCGTCCATGAAGGACATCCTCTCAAATCCACACGTGTTGTCGATGATGACATCCGTGATGGGCAGGGGGAACTCGTCTTTTGGGCACGCAGAGTTGAGGTCTCTGAAATCGATGCAGATGCGGATCATACCGTTTTTCTTCAGCACTGGAACAATGTTAGCCACCCAGTCGGGGTGCTGTTCCTCTCTGATGAAGCCGGATTCGATGAGCTTCTTTACTTCGGCCTCGATCGCCTCCATGATCTGGGGGCGAAACCGCCTTTGCTGCTGCTTGACTGGCTTGGCATCTAGGCTGATGTTGAGGCGATGTGTGGCGATCCGCGGATCCAAGCCAGGCATGTCCTCATAATTCCATGCGAAGACGTTGATGTATTCCCGTATGAGGGCAATGAGGTCCTCCTTTTCTTGAGGAGGCAGGCTACCACTGATGAATATGGGCTTGGGACTCTCGTCAGTGCCCATGTTCACTTGGAGGATTTTGTCCTCGGTGGGCGGTTCCCTTTGCTCGAAGCGACTACTCCACTGGGCGTTAACGTGACGATCCCACGTCTCGTCATAGAGTGGAAGTTGTTCATCTGTCGCCATTTCGGCGGGATCCATCGTAGCCATGTTGATTGTAAGGCTGTCGAACAGATCCCTCACGCTGATATCCGAGTCCCACACCGAGGTAACCGATGATTGGTCCCCCGAGTATGCATAGTCGGAATCTTCATTGACACAGAAATACAGTTCTGACGAGGAGGAGGAGTAGCCTAAACCTCTCCTAGTCCGGTTGAAATAATTCGAGGGTTTCCCCTTAGGTACGTAAGCAGGTCGGATGACCGTCTTGCGTCCTCGGCCGTAATTGAGGCCTTCCAGACGAGTGAGGTCATATCCCATGTCGCTCATTATGCGTCTCGCAATTCGACTGTATTGCGAAAATTGGGGTGCTGGGTCTTCGTCTTCGGACTCGTCCCAGAGCGTGCGCAAGGGGCGATCGATCCGGCCGAAAATAATATCTTTTCGATATTTATTTCGGGCCGGCACAACAAATACAGCTCGCGATGAGTCAATCGGCTGCCCCCTCGCGGCGTACAACGAGCGTACCGGAGTGTGCAGGGAAGGATCTTGGTAGAGCTCCGACCATAGGTCGTTGGGTTCATCATCCTCAGACGTAGAACAAGACGACACATAAGCAAAGTCGAATTTTTCATTGACGACAATCTTTCCCGCCTGAACAGCGTTGGTTACACGATGACTCTCATAACCAATTACAATTGACTCGAAATCGTTTAAGATTAGATTGTCGCCGTACTCAGGCTCGCTGTCCGCCTCGTTGCCGCTTTCCGGCTCCTCAATCGGCGGTTCGACGGGGTCTTGATACAGCAGAGAGTCGGTGAAATAGTTTTCAACGCCTTTAAAGGGCTGTCTGTCGGCCACTACAGTCTTCACACGCTCATAGTCGTCCATGTACTTCAAGCATTGATGAAGGGTGGATGGGACTATTCGGTTGCCATGGATCCACGGGCGTCCTAGGAGCATGTTGTAGGAAGGCTCGGCATCGATGACATAGCAGGTCACCTCCGTCTTCATGTCGCCTATGCGGCATTTCAGGCGGATTTTGCCCAGCGGCCGCGTCCCTGTGGCGTTAAAGCCAAAAATGGTAGTGGTGGTCGAGGACAGGCGCTTTGGCGGTATCCCCAGGTGTCTAATTAATTTCAGGGGCACAATGCTCAACGCAGAACCCGGGTCGACTTGGATCCGGTCCACCCTCGCCGAGCCGACATATCCCGTGAAATACAGGGGTCGATCATGCGATGTGCTCTTGATGAGCATGTCCTCGGGGGTGAAAGTGATGCACGGGACCCGCCTCTCGGAGACTTGGCAGCAAGTCGTGCATTCTCGTTCCGCCTCCGTCTCTTTCGAGAAGTGGGTTGAGAACGCCTCTGAGTCCGCCAACGCCTCTTGCAGGGCTTCGTGAGTGGACCTGGACAACCGGAGGAGGTCGTACATGGTGATTCGCGCCGGGATGCTTTTCAACTATGCGAGCACGTTGAACCGGAAAGGTTGGCGACTTGAGCTGGGTGCATCTGGATTGGGAGGGGTTGTGGCGGTTGGCCTCGCGGGAGATCTTACCGCGTTTTCTACCCTCGCGGGATATTCTTTGGCGAAATCCCTTCCCGTCCTCGTGGCGAAGACGTTGGCGTCCTCCTCTGAATCGGTCAAGGCGGCTACCACTATGTCATTTGTGTCTGGGGTGGCATAGATGACGTTGCAGTGTTTTCTCCTTGCTTCCTTCGGAGACTTTGTAGTCCACTGTTCATCGTTGAGGAGATCTGGGTGAACCCACATTATCTGCCCCGATGGCAGGGTCTGCGGGACTAAGCCCTTCTCTCGCTGGTTGCGAGGATCGTCATTGGTGATCTTCAGAATCGCTTTGGGGATAGGAACTACCCCTGCCGGAGCTTGGACTTCGGTGATATTTGTCCCAAAGCTCAAGGTGATCATGTTTGTGGTCACCTGCTTCTGGACCTTCTCCTTCTTCAGGACCCCTGCGTCGTAAAGGGCCTGGAGTTTGTCCTTGAGGACGTAGCATTTGGTCGTGTGGTGACCGAGGAATCTGTGATAAGCACAGTAGGTCGGGTCACCGGTCTTGTCTGCTTCCTCAGGCTTCGTAGCCTCAGGCAGCTTGATTCGACCACTCTTGAGCAGAGTATCGAGCGTTGCCACCACCTGGTCCTCTTTGAAGTCATACTGCCGCGGGGGGCGTTGTTCAAATTTCCTAGGCTTCGGCCTTGGAGCAGTCTTTGGCGCTGGGGCAGAGTCAACAGCCATGATCTTCTTTCCTCTTGTTCGAGGGGGGTTCTTTGGCATAGCCGGCTCTGCGGCTCCTTTCTTGGGCTGGGGCTCTTCGGCCTCTAGCCTCTTGATCATGTTTTCTACTTGTTCACCTTGACGAACGAGCTCTTTCCATGTCCGGGTCTCCACCGCGCCTATTTTGGATAGGATGTGGATCGACAGGTTATTGCGACACATCTCAATCAATGTCGCCTCAGAAACTTGATCCCGACAGTGGACCGATCGGTTCCGAAATCTTTTCACGAAGTCATTGACCGACTCCGACTTTCGCTGTTTTTCGGCCAAGAGGGTGGCCATCGACACTTCCGTGTCATCGTCGAAGAAGCGAGCCAAAAAGAGTCTCTCGACGTCGGCCCATGACTTGATGGTGCCGGCCTCGAGCTTACGGAACCATTCGAACGCCACCCCCTTTAGGGTGCCGATGAATAGTCGCGTAAGAATGGCGTCGTTCCCCGTAAGGAAACCCGTCTGTGCCATGAAATAGTAGATGTGTTGCGAGGGCGAGCCTTTGCCATCGAACTGCACCAGGCTGATCGGTTTGAACTTTGCTGGGTATGGCACCGTATCCCACTCAATGGGGTAGGGGCGGATCACCCCCATCTTGTTCATGTTTTGCTGAAGTTTCAGCGCATTGAGTTGATCCTGGAACTCGTTGAACCTCTTGTCGCGGGAACCATCCCCGGTATGTGACGTTCCTAACGACGTCTTGGAGGAGTAATCAGATTGTTGATTACTATTGTCCTCTGTTTCCATCGCTGGACGGCGAGGAGGTACCCATTCTCTATCCTCCGTTGGCCGAGGTAAGGGGCGTTGGACCCTTTTCTTCTTCTTCTTCTTATTCAGAAGCTGTTCCATCATCTCCCGCAGAGAGTCAATGGTCGCCTGTTGCTCTTCGAGCTTTTGAGCGACCGTCTGGTCATGGGTAAGGTCAGTCATGAGCACCCGTGCCCTCACGTCTTGACTAGAGTGCGAGGTTTGAGAGGTGGCCGCTGCCGAGTGAACCTCGTCCTCGCGGTGGCAGGGAGGGGGTACGGCGGAGTAGTCGATCCCGATGCTCGTCCTTCTGCGACTACGGGTGCGCTGGAATATACCCTCTTGCTGGTGTCGGGCAAACCGAGGATTGGGTCCCAGAATGGAATCTGAATCTGGGGAATCGGAGAGTACCCCCTTACCCTTGTCCGTCATGTTGATTGTGGCGGACGGGAGCTCTAGGTCGTCAGTAGCGCGTCTCTTTTGGTGACGACGCCTTCGACGGGAGATTCTCTGCCTAGAGGGTTGTCGAGAAATTCTCTCAAACACGGAAGGTCTCGCCGTTCCTACGCACTGGCAGTCAGCGAGTACCGTGTGGATGAGCCTTTCGCAGTGGCACTGAGGACTCGCCTCATGTATGGTGCGCTTGCGAGTTAAATATTCTCGGAGGTCTCCTGTGGGTGGTTGGTGACAACCCCCAGCATCAGAAGGCTCGCTTGGGTGAGTACACGAGAGATCTTTGGATGTGCTCTCTGGTGTGCACCGGGCAGAATGTTGTGGTGTCGGAGTTAGGCGATCTCGCCTCGATGGGCGAGTTTTCGCGTTGGGGCGAACTCTAGCGTGTAGGCGAGTTTCAACCCTTCGTTTGGACAAGCGGGTCCACGAAGTGTCAACAGCCTCCTTACCCTTGCGCTTATCCGCCAAAAGATTATGGCGAGGCTCGTCAGCCTTCGAGGATTCACCTAGCTCGCGAGGCCCACTCGCTTGGGGTGGTTTATTCGCGTCAGGGATATGACCTGAGAAGCGAAGTCCACCAGAGCGGGTGGTCCCGTCCTTCTCGGTTGGCGCTCCTGATTTGGAGGGCCTCCCGATGTTGGGCGAGTTGCCCTCTCGTTTCTCGCTCCTCGGGCCTGTATGATGGTTCAGGCCGTTGTGTGAAGCGGAGGTTTGGGCTTTTTGCCCGGCAAGCAGCTGTCGTCGCTGTTGGCTAGCTCCTCGAGTGGAGGGAGCATTCGTGCGAGCTGCGGTAGCGTGATTCGTGTCGGAACGGACGGATGTCTCTTTTGGGACGGGCGTTGCCGAGGGTCGTTTGGCGACCCACTTGGTAGACCCTCCCCCCATGCTCTCGATCTGGGACTTGGCCTCGAGAGACTTTAGGGCGGGTTTCCCCGTTGAGACACGGGTAGAGCCTTCTAGCACGGGAGCTTTGACCGTCTGAGGTCGGCTCCGGTGCACGACTCTGTGGCGCTTGCGGGACGCTTCGCCACCGGAAGAGGAGGAAGACAAGTACTCCTCGTACTTGGCCTGATCGAACTCTATCTCTAGGGACTCCACTGTCGTCCCAACAGCAATCTCGTCGAACTGAGCTACCACCATTTCGTTTGAGGAAACAGCTGCTCCCACTGTGGTCGCCATCTTCTGTAGGTGTAAACTTCTGATTTTCCCGGGAAAGGGGAGGGATTTCGTTTGTATTGATAAGAAAGCTTATTACAAACTAAATCAATCTGAATTATAACAGAAGCAGAGGGAATACCCTCCTTGTTTATATTTGTGGGGACTTTGAGGTAGCTACAGGATGCTTCGCCCGGTGCTCGCGCCGGGTCTGCTTCCCTTGGACGGTTCGACCGAGATTGTTGAGGAGAGCTTCAGTACTCAGTAGAAGCTCTGGGTGAAGGAGTTCGAATCCTTTCGTTCCTTAGAGATCCTTGTTTGATCGATTTTTTTTTTGTTTATCGATCGATCTCCCCTTTTTGGCTGCTGCAAGGAGCTTTTTTAAGTGGGAGGGGGACCGTTTGGCTGTCCCTTAAACCATGGGATGTGACCATACACTGTTCAAGGACATCCTATTGTCCCCTGTATAACAAACGGTTGTCTTTTAGGGTTACATGTCGTGTCACGTCGTGTAGGAGCGGGAAAGCCCTTCCTCGCACTCGTGACGGCGACTGTCAGACACTTGAGTGGACCTGGACAGCTCGTCGAACGCTGGTGGCTCTGACCTTTCGCTTGGAGCGCGGTACGCTGCATTTATGTGGACGCAGATGGCTCTGGCAACCGTCCGCTCACTTGTGCGGCGAGGTACCGAGTGACCATCCGGCGGTCCTGAGGTGTTGTACCCTTCCTCCCCTCACCCTATGTCTGAATAGGGGCGGGAGAATGGACGTCTCGTGCCTGGACGGACTCCAGACAGCTTGCCGCGCGCCGACGGCTTCGGCTCTCCATTCTGATGGGTGAGGTGACCCGCATTTATGAGTCTACAGGCTGGTTCGGTGCCCGTCTCGTTCGCTTGAATTACGGACTGCCGTCTGACGAACTTAGGGTACTGTGCCTCCTTACCTTGCATCGTGGGAGGCAGAGAAGGCTTGTCCCTGGAAACCTGGTCTCTGGCTCACGTAGGCAGACGTGGCTCTTGGCAAGTGGCCTTGGCATTTGGGGGCGGATTTGAGATCCTCTTCGGCGGGCGGATTTGGCTAATGAAGGCGGATTCGCCTCACTGGCGGATCCATGTGATTTGGCGGGTGCGACCGATGTGGGGGCCCTCATGCCGGTAAATCCACTTAGTAGGTTATTCTCCTAAGAGAGGGTGGCCCTGTTCTGTGGGCGAATTCGTTCACTAATCCGCCGCGGTAATTTTTACCGTCTACAGTGACACTTTATCGATGGATGAGACTAGAACGGCGCTTCTAGCGGATGATCTTTGAAAAATTATAACTAGTGATATGACCACTGGTGGTAGCAAAGAACAAGCGCAGGGACTGTTTGCCAGAGGAAGAGGCAATGAGCAAGGAAAAGACAAGGGAGGAAAGTATAGATCTAAATCAAGACCTCTTGCGGGACGAGCGTGTTTTAAATACGGTGAAGTTGGGCATTTCAAGGTACATTGTCTTAACAAGAGAGTAGGTGGGAAGAAGAACAACAACAAGACAGAAAGACGAGAAGGCAGGGAAGAGGCGAGCTATGCTTCAGGGGAAGGGAGCGATAAGGAATTCTATGTCGTCACGGGTGACGAGGATACCTCCGGGAAGTGGATTCTTGATTCGGTTGCTCTTACCACATGTGCCTTAATAGGAAATGGTTTACTACTTACAGGAGCATTGATGGTGGAACCGTATTGATGGGGAATAATCATTCTTGTAAAACAGTAGGGCTTGGTGATATAAAAATCAAGATGCATGATGGAGTGGTCATAATCCTAACGGACGTGCGGTACGTTCCCGACTTGCGGAAGAATCTTATCTCAGTGAGTGCTTTGGACTCCGGTGGCTACAAGATTGTTATAGAAAACGGAGTGAAGAAGGTTGTTCAAGGTTCCCTAACAGTGATGAAGGGTATTCATCATGGTAATCTATATACTCTCTCGGGTACGACGATGACAGGAGATGTAGCAGTTAGAGCTGAAGGAAGTGGTGGAGACCCATATGAGCACACACGGTTTATGGCATAGGCGGCTTGGGCACATGTCAGAGAAGGGTCTGGATCTGCTTGGTAAAGAGGGTTTGCTAAAGAATCTGAAAAAATCTTGCATAGATTTTTGTGAGGATTGTGTGTATGGAAAGGCGCACAGGGTCCAGTTTCTGAGGAGCAAGCACAAGAGCAGAGGGATACTAGATTATGTGCACACAGATGTTTGGGGTCCGGCTTCAACAACTTCCAAGGGTGATTCCAGATATTTTGTCTCATTCATAGATGATCATTCGAGGTATGCTTGGGTTTATTTCCTGAAACATAAGAATGAGGTATTTGAGACATTCAAGAAGTGGAAGGTGATGGTTGAGAACAGGACAGGAAAGAAATTGAAGACATTAAGATCTGACAACGGTACAGAGTATATAGATGGTGCCTTCAAGGAGTTCT
This sequence comes from Asparagus kiusianus, assembly GCA_022839385.1. Classification (NCBI taxonomy): domain Eukaryota; kingdom Viridiplantae; phylum Streptophyta; class Magnoliopsida; order Asparagales; family Asparagaceae; genus Asparagus; species Asparagus kiusianus. The sequence continues at coordinate 12,114 of BQKN01000975.1, forward strand.
GTGATCAGGAGGGGATTGCCAGACACTAGATAGTTAGATCTACACTATAACAAAATGGGGTCACGGAGAGACTGAACCGAACACTACGGGAGAAAACAGTGAGTATGTGATCATATGCTGGTTTGGGCAAAGAATGGTAGGCAGAGTCGATTGCTACAGCTTGCTATATTGTGAATCGATCTCCACATTCAACATTGGACAGTGATACACCATATCGGGTGTGGTCAGGGAAGCATGCAGATTATGAGAGGCTCCGGATTTTTGGGTGTACTGCCTACTATCATGTCAACGAGGGAAAACTTGACGCGAGGGCCAAGAAGGCAATTTTCTTGGGGTATGCAATGAGCGTAAAAGGCTACCGCCTTTGGTGTACAGAATATTCGAAGTTCGTGATCAGCATGGATGTTATCTTTGATGAGAAGTCCATGATTTCTAGGATGCCCAAGGATGATAGTGTTGAGACTATTGGGAATTCTAAGTCCCAGGTTATTGATATAAAACCTAAAGACCAACCAGGTTCTAGTCGTGTTCAAGTGAGAAATCAGGTAGATGGTGAGCTTGAGCAGGAGGAAGTTTAGCAGGAGAATACACAAGTATTACAACATTAGCAGCTCGAGGATAGTTTGGCTTCCACTAGGCTAAGGCGAGCATGCAAGCAGGTACATAAGATAGGGGCTGATCAACCCCTGAAGCACTATGGACATGTTAATTTTGTTGAGTACACACTCTCGGTGGAGGAAGATGAGCCAATCTCCTTCAAAGAAGCTATTCGGGATAAGGATAATGAGAGTTGGTTGGCTGCGAAGGAGGAGGAGATGGAATCTCTCCTGAAGAACCAAACATGGGAGGTGGTCCTATTGCCCATAGAAAAGAAAGCTATAGGTTGTAAGTGGCTGTATAAAAGAAAGGAAGATCCTTTAGAGCTTGGTGGTACGAGGTACAAGGCGAGGCTAGTGGCTAAGGGGTTTTTACAAAGAGAGGGTGTTGATTACAATGAGATATTTTCTCCGGTGGTGAAACACACCTCTATTCGGGTGCTATTGAGTATTGTTGCTCATGGTGATCTTGAGCTGGAACAACTTGATGTCAAGACGGCCTTCTTGCACGGAGACTTGGATGAAGAGATCTATATGCATCAACCTGAGGGCTACAAGGTTGAGGATAAGGAGCATCATGTATGTCGCTTGAGGAAGTCACTCTATGGACTGAAGCAATCTCCTCAGCAGTGGTACAAGCGATTTGACTCCTTCATGCTGAAGCATGGGTTTTCCCGAAGCGATTACGATTGCTGTGTTTACATTCGGAAGCATCGTGGAGGTGATTATATTTATCTCCTTTTGTATGTGGATAACATGCTTATTGCTTCAAAGAGTAGGGTGGAGATAGATAAGCTAAAATCCCAACTTGGTAAAGAGTTCGAGATGAAGGACATGGGCGCTGCAAAGAAACTACTGGGTATGGAGATTAGAAGAGAGCGGGCGCATCAGCGATTGTTCTTGAGTCAGAAGGGCTACATAGAGCGGGTGATCGTGAGGTTCGGGATATAAAGTGTAAAGTCAGTGGTGACCCCATTGGCTCCACACTTTAGGCTTTCAGGTAAACAATCTCCCTCTACAGTGGAAGATATGGCACACATGGAGCGTGTTCCTTATGCTAGTGCAGTTAGCAGTTTGATATACGCCATGGTGTGTATACACCCTGATATTTCACAGGTTGTTAGTTTGGTCAGTAGATTCATGGAGAATCCAGGAAGACGCACTGGGAAGCGGTGAAATGGGTCCTGAGGTACTTGAAAGGTACCGCGGATACGGGTCTGTATTTTGATGGAGATACATGTCAGATCGACGAGTTTGTGGACTCAGATTATGCGGACGATCTAGATAGACGACGATCTACTACTGGTTATGTATTCAGGATACATGGGGCTCCAGTTAGTTGGCGATTGATATTGCATGCTACAGTGGCACTTTCTACAACAGAGGCCGAGTACATGGCCATGGCGGAGGGAGTGAAGAAAGCATTATAGTTATGGGGTCTTCTAGAAGATTTGGGGATTAAGCAGGAAAGTGTGAACTTATGGTGCGACAATCAAAGTGCGATTCATCTGGCGAAGAATCAAGTTCACCATGCTCGTAGCAAGCATATCGACGTCAGATATCATTTTGTACGGGATGTCATAGAGGAAGGAGATATTTCTCTCATGAAGGTGCATACGAATGAGAATCCCGTGGACATGTTAACCAAGATGGTCACAGGTAACAAGTTCCAGTATTGTTTGGACTTGCTTCATATCAGCCCGTGTTGAGTTGTCCAAGAGGACATGGCCCTGCAGGACGGTGATGGAGGTGAGGTGGAGACTATGTTAGAGAATAATTACAGGACTACGATTAGCTTGATCCCGATGGAGGGTACGTAGGCAGTCGCGGTATAGTGGTGCAGCTAGTTTGGCCTGATTTTGGCCTGGATCTCTTTGGTGATGCTCGCGGGGTTCTTCTGGTGATCGTCCAAAATTTGAGGTTTATCAAATGATGTACGAGGTAGAGAATTGTGAACTTGAGTGGGTACAATGTACTTAGGGGGACGTGGGGAGGACATGAGAATTCGTGCCCATGCTCTCTGCTTCCCCCCATGCTGAGAGTGGGTACAAGCATGGCACATTGCCTCCCCCATACTCCACCAAGCTCATTTTGAGCTGGTTCCAGCAGTGCACATGGGAGCATTTCTCCTATAAATAGGATAGGTTGTGAGATGAAATTGGTGTGGGGAAAATAAGTGTGTTGTGTAGAGTTCTTTTGAGAGAAAAAGAAAGAGAGGAAGAGAGAACTTGTATAAGTTTGGTATTTTTCCTTCATAATGAAACCCCCTCCCGTGGACGTAGGCTAGTTAGCCGAACCACGTAAATCTCGTGTTTGTATTTGTCTTATCTGTGAGTTGCCATAGCTTGTAGGTTCCCTCGACATTTTAGTCCTAGAACTGATGAGAGGAAGAGTGTATATTTCACTTTGATGAAATATATCACTTTTGATTCTTATTTCCTTTGAGAAATAAGAATTTCACTATCTATTCTAGTTTCCTTTGAGAAACAAGAATATAGAGGTTAACTTGTGCTTTTATGATAACAAAAGCCAGTGCTTTCTCTCAGGTGATATCGCTTCCGCGGCGTGAGGCATGACTCTACGCCCAACACGAGCTTACATCCTAAACCATGCCACCTGCACCTATGCTTGCTTCATCATCGGAAAGCTCAACATACCAATCAGTTGAATTTGACTCTTGTTAAAATCATCGAAACAAAACACTGAAAATCATAACCTGTAGTTAAGGGATATAAACCATTTCTATATTTTATCTTTATCATCGACTGCACCATAGATGGATCAATATCAGAGGATACACAAATATTTTCTGGAAAATACTCTGATCACGTTTTTTCTTGTAGGTTTTTTTGTTGCTCTTTTCTAATTTGACAATAATACATAAGTTAATGTGTTATTTTCTATTAAAAAGAAGACACATGTTAGAATCTTTGAAATTTCTTACTATTAGAAATAAAAACATACAAGTTGTCGGGCTGACATCCTAAATCATGCCACTGCACTTGTGTTTGCTTCATCGTCGAAAAAGTCAACATACCAATCAGTTGAATTTGCCTCTTGTTAAAACCATCGAAACAAAACACATAATATCATAACCTGTAGTTAAGGGGTATAATTTCTATGTTTTACCTTTAAAAAATAAGGAATTATGTATGCTTTAAACAAGATGATTTAATCTATTAGATCAAGTATGTGCAGCTTCCTCATGTTAATCACATAGACTATCAGCTCATAAGCATACCTGAAAATGGTTTTATACGTCTGCTTCAATTATCTATTTGTTTGAGCTTGTATATTCAGATGAAATGTTATTTACAGCTTACCGTTGTGATTTTTTTCCTTCTATTTGTGTTATGTTTTTTGGCGGAATCTGTTCCTTTAAGATTTAGTGATTAGTGAAATTTGATAGAAACTTGTTGACATTTGGTCATTATGTCCGTGTAGCATATTTGAATACTCATTATAAGATTTCATTTTTAATCAACTAGGTTCCTATATTTTTGTGACTCAACCACTGAGAAAAATGAATATAGTGAGGAGTGATACATCATTTATAACACTATGATGAATACACCTAATTATGTTTATTTAAACTTGTTATGTCGAGGATACTGCACCTGTGTGATTTTGATAAGTACATTTTAGATAATGTTTGTTTGTTTAAAGTATTATGAATCAAACATATCCTATGTAGCAAAGAAAGTTTTTCATGATATATTTGTTGCTAGATTTTTCATATTTCTATAAAATTAGTTACCAACTATGTTCTTTATTGAATTTCTCAGTATTATATTTATATTTTGTTATAGTTACCTATGAGTATAAATATATGTGTTAGTAGGAAAAAGTGTGGTGGTACTCAAATTGCAAAGAGATCTGATGTAACATCATTGCTAATGTTGTAGTATTTTCATACCATACTTTATCCTTTATTGAGTTACTTTCTCCTTCGATCCTATATTTAAATTCACTATTTGGTAGATTAATTGATACTATGATTTGCAATGATAAGATTACAACCATAAAAATTTTCTCAGAAGTATTCAAAATTCAAAGAAAGTATTACTTCATACTAAGATGGAAGCTATGATTGCAATCATTTCTTTTTTTCTCTAATTGCAATTTCATAATAGTCTGATAGTTTTTGTTTATTACTGTTACGTTCTTCCTGAAGTTTCTTAGAATATACTCTCTCGACCAAGTGCCTTTGATATGTCAAGCAAAATCCCTTTGATTGGAGATGTTATTCTGTCCAGCCCCCTGTAATTTGGTTGAATGTTCAGGTATCTTATCGCATAATAGAAAGCCAAAATTTGAACTTAACCAGCTTAATTTATAAATTGCATAGATCTTCTGAATTGCTCGTTTGACTTATGATCTTTACATGATTTTTTTGCCTTGAAATTTAAGTTTTCTATTTGACTTGAGGTTACTACTTGATTTGTAGATCATGATTGCTATTAATTTGTGTATATATATACATATATACTTGTGGCTTGTTACTTGATGTACACAGCTTTATGGAAGTCTTATGATCCTTAATTATTTAAATTTCTAGCTGCTCAATTCTTCAAGTTCACTTAATTCTAGAATACTTTGTAGGTATCACTATCGTCGAAGAAAAACACCTTGTTCTGCTCTTGAAGCAGATCTGTAAACTAATATTCACTATTATGTTATGGGTTATGTGTTAAACCTAAATCTGTCATTTATAAGTCCATTGCTGTAAACAATTGGTGAATTCATTTTAGAGGCATAAATTTGCATATGAATTTGAGTTACAATGAAATCAACCGTGTCTTGTCTTCGTTCTATCCTTGGTATTGATTCAATACGGTGGGAAATAAAAGCAGGTTTAAATGTTTACACTATATGTAAAAAATTATTATATATTTCACGTCCTAGCTCTAGAGGGTGAAATACAGATAGTATTAATAATTGTCATTTTCTCATGTGGGAAACCATACTCTTCTGTCTATACATGATTACGTCCTTTCTCTTTAGTTTGTTGACCTTCATCTTTTAATAATCCAACAGCGTCTGGTATTTTTTGTTTGGCATTTGTCTTTTTAGTTTTCTTATTCATTTTGCTTCCTTTAATTACTGATTTATCTCTATTCTATTCACCTTTATTTTTATGTCCTTACCATACTTCTTCCCATCCTTTTTTCCCTCACAACTAACTCGAGTGAATTTGTGATCCATCAAAGTATTTAAACTGGACGACTGGCATTGACCTTTTTGAGTTGAAACAGAATGCATGATACACAACGGGAAAAAAGCAGCCTATACTATCTTAGAGGAATGTAGCAAAACTTGACTATTAAGACATCAGATTAGTTGAGAATCAAGAATTCCTGATAAATAATTATGCATTTAAAGAACATGTATAATAAGCCTTTTGTCCCTTTGCAGTATCTTTTTTTACCATCTTGATGGTCATAGATGATCCGTGAAAATAGCATCTTGTAATTTCTGTTATGCGTTCATGTTGAATGAAATTTACTTTTAGTGCTTTGTAATTTACGGAATATCATAGATTTTGCTCAAATGTCATGCTAGGAATTAGAATCAAGAGCATGCTTCAGTTGCCGAGTATGTCCACTCACCAAATATTAACAAACTATTATACTTACTGTTGCTATTGGTGGCGGTGTTTTTGTTCTTGTTTTTATTTTTCCAGCAGAGCTTTTAATTACTTTTGCATCATTCTATCATAGGTACTTGTGCCAATTGCTAACGGATCAGAAGAGATGGAGGTGTTAATGATTATCGACATTCTACGTAGAGCCAAAGCTAATGTTGTTGTGGCGTTAGTTGAAGATGGATTAAAAATTGTAGCATCTAGAAAAGTAAAAATAGTAGCAGATAATCTTTTGGATGAGGTTGTTAAATTACAAAATGACCTAATTGTTCTATCGGTCAGTTAATATAGCCATTGAACATCAAACTCTTCATCATGTGTACATATGTAAGTAAGTTTATATTTGCTTCCTCTTTCTTTGTTTGAAGGGAGGGCTTCCTGGTGCACAAGCATTCACAAACTCGGCAAAGCTTGTTGAATTGCTGAAAAAGCAGGCTGAGTCAAATAAGTTGTATGGGGCTATATGTGCTTCTCCAGCTCTAGCGCTTGAGCCACATGGTTTACTCAAAGTACGACTTCAAGGCTCACCCTTGTGTGTGATTGATTCAACCATTTGTTGGTCTTGCAGATAATATTCTATATATTTTATTTTTCTTTTTCTGATTTTTTAAGGGTAAGGAGGTAAAAGCATACATTGCTATGTGCAGCAAGCTTTCTAATCAATATGAATGTGAGAATAGGGTGGTGGTTGATGGAAACCTGATCACTAACAGAGGGCCAGAGACTTCCATGAAGTTTGCGCAGGCCACAATAGATAAGTTCTTGGCCATGAAAAAACCCTCGATCTTGCAAGAAGCCTGGTTTTTGTATAATGAACTAATAATAGCCTTGTGGTAGAGAGCTGAGCATAAGGATGTAATCAGTAGTTGCTGTATAAACTAAGTTGCAACGACCCACTATTTGCTGCAGTTTTTGTACGAGTATTGTGCGTTCAATTGGTTTGAGTCGTCTGTGATTGTACTTAAGCCATCAGTTCAAATACACGATGAAGTAATGTCACGGTAAGACTAAGAAAATTTCACCATGTATGTATACTATTTAAATGATGGGTTTTTGCCATGTCTGTCATTAGTTAGGAATTCTTTCTATCTTATGCTTTGCGTCATAGCATGCACATGTATTATATAAGCTATGTGAAGAATGTATTTAATAACTAATTGTAAAATTGATGAGTGAAAAATTACTTTACCTTCACTATTTAAACTCTTGTAGTTTATTAATATGCATCACGTGCAACGCACATGTGGCATACTAGTACAAATAAAAAGAGAATTACAAGTCTCTTCAAGTACACGCAGAGAACTTACCATGCTAAGGGGCAACTTACCATGCTAAGGGCAAGAGCATAGCTAGTCCAACTCAAACGGCAGTTAGTAAAGACAGATCAATGTTTGGTCCTTTTTTTTATGATGATTTATAAATAATTTACTTCTAATGTTGTTTATCTAGTGTTTGTATTTTGTATTTATTTTAGGCAAACAATACGTTAGAGGATGGATGGAATCGAGCATTCACGATTAAATCCAATAGAGGTTGGCAGAATTGTGGAGTGAAGCATTGCATTCAAGTTAAAGATCCAAGATCCTGCTTCATCCGCATAGTTTACCAAGTCGAGCTCATTGAAGACCTTCAAGCTTAGGTAATTTTAGGTTTATACTTGTGTAGATACTTTAAGCTCATATTAATCACACACACGTATTTGTTGATTTTATCAAAATATAGGTGTTTTTGATAAAATATTATTTTATTAGTTTATAGACTTCAATATTAGTTTATACATATTTTATTAAGTCTATAAAATCAGTTCATAAAGTTTTAAAACATGGTTTAGTCAAAATATCAAAACAAGTGTGTTTACATTTACATGTTTTGGACTATTTTGTATAATGAAGAGTTTTCTTATTTGGGAGGTGATTTTTAAAAACCAGTTTTTATAACATGTGTATTATCATGCTTACAATCATTTCCCAGAATTTTACATTTTCTGATTTTATTTTCTATTTTTAAAAGAGGTTTGAAAATCAGATTTTTCTGTTTTAATCAGGCTGATACAGTGTTATTAGTCGACTGATGAATGTGTTCAGTCGACTGAAAGAAATGCCTAGAATAATGTTTGGTGGAAATTTTGTAGTAAATAAAATGAAAGAAATATATTTGATTTGTATTCTCTCAATCTCAATTACAATTTGAATTCCCGATTACAAAAGAGAGGAGAATTGATCTGAATTCTCCACTTTGTTTAATTCTGGGTTCTTCACGGTGGTGATGGAGTGCCTCCTTCGAATGCTCGCGTCGAGTTTGCTCTCCGTTGACGATCCGAACGTCTTGATTCACTGGAACGATATCTTCTCTTCAAGATTTAACGCTGTGAAGAACTTGCAAAGCAAGTTTGAAAAAACTCTTGATGAGTTGATAACTCTGAACGAATTTGAAACTCTATGAAAGAGTTGGTTTAACCGAAATCGGTTTGTAAGCCAAGGGAATGCTCCAAGAACTTTGTTGCTGCAGGAGGCTCGAAGATGATCTGCTATAGGAAGCTCGAAGATGATCCAAAGAAGCCGATCTCTAGATCTCCAAGATACTCCAAGATCCAAAAATCTGAACTCAGTTGAGTTTACTCCTATTTATAGGAGATTAAGGGGTATAACCGCCCCCTTAATTCACTCCTAAGTGAGACTGAATGGGGTGTAACCGCCCTCTTAAACTGCTCCCCAAATCGTGGGGAAAACGGTTTTGAAACCGTTCAGTTCATGCTTTGAACGAGCCAAACGTTGAAAAATAGCGTTCAGGGCCTGAACTCTGCGTTTTAGACTTAAAATGCAGAGTTGTGCCTATTTTGGTGGCTGAACGCACAGATCACGCTGCGTTGTAAATATGAAACGCAGAGTTGGGACGCAGAGATGAACTCCGCGTTTTGGACCTGAGACGCAGAGTTGGGCTTTGCATGAACTCTGCGTTTTGGACCTGAGACGCAGAGTTGGGCTCTGCATGAACTCTGCGTTTTGGACCTGAGATGCAGAGTTAGGCTCTGCATGAACTCTGCGTTTTGAGTCCACGAACTATGCGTCTGGACTTGAATGTTGGGGATGGCCTCTGCGTTTTGACTCTGGAACGCGGGCATGATCTCTGCGTTTTGATGTTGTAACACAAGGATGACCTCTGCGTTTTGATGTGAAGAGAACATCAATTTGTGGTCTCTTTTGTTTGAACGTTGCAAAGACCGTCATCTTGTAATCTTTATCTTGGCTCCTTGAAAATATGAGAGTCGTTAGATTATAACTCCTGATGTCGATTGTAAAGGTTGTTAAACTAGAGCTTTCATCGGTTATTACGAAGGTCGTCAGGTTGTAACCTTCATCGATCTACGTGAAAGTCTTCAAATTATAGCATTGTAAAAGTCGTCAGATTGTAACTTCCATCATCGGTGTTTAATGAGGATAAGCTATCTATAGTAATTTTTAGACAACCTACAAATAACAAAAAGTTTCTGTTTTGTTTTGGTCACTGACCAGTCGACTGATGAGGTCATCAGTCGACTGATAAGGTCCGTCAGTCGACTGATGAGCTGGAAAACGTCTTTAACGGTCAGCTCATCAGTCGACTGATGAAAGCCGTCAGTCGACTGATGTTGTAACGGCTAGTTTTTTTTTAGCCTTTTACAGATTTGGGTTTTTAGTCTTTTTGCCTTTTTTTTTCCTCTTAGCTTTGGGGTTCCTATAAATACCCCCACATATCCTCAGTTTTATTTACTGAAGAGAATGTTTTAAAACAAGTTTAAGAGTGTTTTAACAAGGGTTTGAGTTTTGGTTTAACTTTGTTTAAAAATCTTTTAAGCATTTGAGAGTTTGTTTTGTGAAGATAATTTCACAAGAGCTTGAGGAAGATCATCAATTGGTGTTTGAGCATTCAACTCTTCTCCCTCTCTCTCTTGATCTTTAGAGAAGTTTTCCTTAAACTCAATTATAGCAATTTATATGTTTTGATCTTAATTTCCATAAGCTATATTTCAATATTGAGTTTAATTGTTTTTATTAAATCTCTTTGTTACACAAACCCACTTGAGCTTATTGTATTTGCATTGATAGTATATTTGGGATTGTGAGAGATTGTAACATTGAGTTGTGCTTAATTGAGTTCTCATCTTGCTTAGAGAACAAATTATTTGTTGTGAGCTTAATTGTGAGGTTCACTTTGTATTACACTAGTACATCAAGAGGAGTGTGTGGCGAGAGACGGGATCGTCCCAAGAAGAGTGTGGTAGGTTGTAATGCCTATTCACCCCCCCCCCCCCTCTCCTCTAGGGTTATTTCCTAGTAACATTAGGGTATTTTCAATCAAGTCCGTTGATAGCTAAGGGTTTGCTAAAAATCCTAATTTGCGATCGTTAGCAGCGACTGAATAATTCAATCTCGCCGAGTTTGATTGGAAGGCGTTTCTCTCCGTCTGCACGGTGATCATTTTGCAGGTCTTCATATCCAAAGTGTTCCAGACCCCCATACGATCTGATTCAGGTCTAAAAACTTTAGAGGGGGTTCTATAGACAATAAAGATTACTTTTAATCCCTATCAGAGAAGTTCGGAATAAGACTGCTAAAACCTCACCCAAAAGAGCAAAAGGGGAGAAATGCTGATATCTCTCAAACCGTAAGGAATTTGGCGAAACGGAGGTGGCAAACACCATTTAGGGTTTGGTTGGCACTGTCTCGTCGAAATAGGCGATTTTCATATATAATTCGTCCAATTCCGAGTTACGGTTTGAAAGTTACGACATGTTCTTCGTAGCATGTTCTGCATCTCGCCTGAAGAGCAACCCTGCCTGCAAAGGAGTTTACCTCGCCTGAAGGCTTCAAGCTTTAAGCTCGCCTGAATAAGGCTGGCTCGCCTGCACAGCCTCGCCTACCAAGCTCGCCTGCATGTTTGAAGCTCGCCTGCACAAGGCAAGCTCGCCCGACAGCTAGGAGCTCGCCTGACGATCCCCTTGGGCTCTCCTAATGCTTAAAGCTCGTCTGCATGATCCAGCCTCGCCTGCACAAGCTCGCCTACACAGCCTCGCCTACAGAGCTTGCCTGGCAGCTTGAAGCTCGTCTGCGTGATCCAGTATCGCCCGAAGGCAGATTCGCCTGCACAGCCAAGTCTGCAGAGCTCGCCTGACTGCTTGAAGCTCGCCTGTATGATCCAGGCTCGCCTGCACAAGTTCCCCTACACAGCCTCGTTGTAAGGCCAAGCTCGCCTGCATAGCATTGCCAGCTCGCCTAGCCTATCAGCCGCCCACTTGAAGCATGGAAGCAGTCAAATCCCTTGAATTAATGGATTGGTTATCCTCATGACCATACTCAGCACGGGAATAATCATTTCCCACGATTTAAGGGATTTGGTCATGATTCTCCTCATGGCCATACTCGGTATGGGAATCGTCACTTCCCATGATTTAAGGGAGTGAGTACACTCACCTTCTTCTCTATAAAAGGTCATGAGCAGCCATAGAGAAAGGGTCTTAGGACCTGACCTCTTTGAGGACGAATTACAGAGAACTCAAGACCATCTTGGACTCAAAATCAACCTTGTTCCAGGCACGCCGTCGGCCGAGTCTTGGTCTTTGGAAATCGAACTTCTTGTCATTCAAGAAGGCCGAATCCTTGGCATCTTCGGCCTACAAGCACAAGCACTTGTTTGGCCTCGGTTGATTGAACTCATCCGATCAAGCTTCTACTGCGTACTGAAATTTTCCCGCAACTTCGATTGGATCGTCCAATGGAAGCAAACTCGGCACGAGCACCGAGGGAGACGTCCTATCGCTACCAAAGACCCAAGGTTAAACAAAGAAGGCATTCCTTCCGTTTCTGCTGTAACTTTGATTCATTAGTTTGTAATAAGCTATTCTTATCAATACAAACGAAGTCCCCATTTCGGAAAATCAAATTTTACACCTGCAGTCCCGTCACAACCACAAACGTAACCGTATAACGAGCTCGTCCAAGCTCGGGATAGTGGAGATGGAGAAGGATGAGGACAGATCCGAGGAACAAGAAAGAGGAGGAGAAAAGTTCTTGGATGTACGTAAACTAATCGTTTTCGTTATCCAACCTAAGTTTGGTATGTTTCCAATGTTTTTTATGGAGTATATTACGTGTCTTGGCTTTATTCCAATATGTATCGAGATAGTATGTGAAATATACAAGAAATTATTTGTGCTAAGTTATTTCTTGTGATGTGTATTGGTATGAGAAGGTATATATTACGATATGTATCAATGTGAGACGGTTTTTGGATTAGGAAATGAGTTTGTGGGGTGATGTGTGGTGGGAATTTGAAATGAGTTTATGGTGTGTCATCATACAGGAAATGCAAATGTGGTTTGTGTTAGTTTCATTATGATATGTATTGATGTGAGGCGGTTTTTGGATTTATATAGAAAATACACTAGACTAGAGATGGTTTTTGGATTTTTACGAGAAGTGTACGTGCACATAAAACGTGCATATGAACTGCCCAGGAAATGCACGAGACTATTAGTCCTACTATAGTCAAGGCAATTTTTATATCCCACACTAGTCTCATGTACACTATTTGGGTTGGATTAGTACCTAGTAATTACACAGGATTAGTAATCCAGTGTATATCAAAAATAATCCAGTGTATATCAAAAATATTATTTCAACAAAATCGACCGTTTTATGCCCCAATGTCAGCAAAAAACAGACAATTTTGTTAATTTTTATCTAAATAAATCGATTTTGCTAACATTATTTCAAACAAGATCCGTTCTAAAGATTTGTCTGTCAATATCTTCTTGTAGAATCCTAGGCTTTCACAAGTCGAAGTTTGAACATGTATTTTTCACTCAAAACTGCAACAACTTCCCGAGGTCTCTCCTACGTGTAGTGCTTTCAATCAGTAGAGAAGACATCGAATACTAGAAGCTATTATTAGATCTGATACAATCAGTGACTGGACATTTACGTGCAGTACTTTCAAGATGTGGCAATATCTATAGATTTTTCTCATACACGCAGCAATTTTTACACAAAACATAGTTCGATTAATTTACTTTCCCTATTAAGCATTCATATTCATATAACAGAGCACAAAAGAGCATTCGTATAAAAGAGAACAAAAGGGCTACACTACTAGTCTAAAAACTTCCTAGGAACAGAACTATATTTTCTCACTGTAACTCACTGTAAAGAGAGCAAGGCAGTCATGCATCCTGTACAAATGAAAAGTAAAACTGTAGTTTTGGGATCAAAGATGAACACACGTAAAAATCACGGGGAAAAACAAGAAACAATATTAATATATTATAAAGAGAAGAATGCACCCCCACCAGAATTCCAAAATATTACAATCTTATGACCCCTTCCTGAGGCAAAACCTTCTCCTATGTACACCAAAACCAGAAGGGCAAAAAAACAAAAAACGAAAAAAAAAAACCTAAAAAAACAAAAAAGAGAGAGAGATAAGAATGAAATTTTGAAAAAACTGGAATCCACAGTTGAACCCGCCCCCTTCACCTTTCCCCCTTGAATCACTTCAATATCCTATCCTCTCCCCCCCTAAAAATTTCACCAACATTATCCATTAATTTATTGAACCCCCACACCACGTATACCGCCACACCGTTAATCTGTACTTCCCCTCCAATATACCACCCCCCCATCGCCGCACACCAAAACTAGAAGAAAACGAGAGGCGACTGAACAAAAAACACGAGAAATTCTTCTTCTTCTTTTTTGTTTCTGTTCAAAACTTAATTATACCGAATATTACCTCGGCTCCACACCCGGAGAAGAGAACGACTTAGTTGGCCTTAGGACTGGATTGGGCGACCTAAACGCTGAAGGAGACAGTATCTGAGATCGGTTCAGCATGTCGACCATCGATGGAGTTTGATAAGCATGAACAAGGCTCGCACTGTCCGTTGAATCCCCGCGAGCAGTTGCTCTCTGCCATGAATGAGAGCTTAGCCCTGAAAGCACATAAGCTCTTCCAGAAGCTTCGTATCTTTGCCTGCTCGCCATCCTCTCCTGCATCTCTCTCATCTCTGCATCTAGAGCTACACAGAGGCGGTCATTAGACTTTCCTGCCAAGGACTCTGACAGTATCCTCCTACAATATTCTAGTGTTGAAACTGCCTGGGAGAGCAAGCCCTGCTCAGCTGCAGCTCTTGCTTCAGCCATGGCCTCTGCCGCCTTGATTCTATTTCTTTCCCTGTCCACCTCAATAGACATAGTTATTGTTCTGACAATCTCTGGCCTTTGGATTCTTAGCTCTTCGCCTTCCACACAAACTGTTTCTTTTGAAACCGGGTCTTTATACGCACAATTTACCTTCAGCAACACAACATCCTCGGTGGAAACAGACGGGACATTGACAGAGACTAAGAAATCTCTTTCTTCATCAGCATACAAATCTCCCACATTGATCGACCCTGAACGCCCATTCTCTGCGACTTGACTAGCGTAACCGCCTGATTTGATGGGGGCAATTTGGACTCCAGGAAGCACAGACTCGACATTGACCTCAAGTTCTTGCACCACAACACTGAGGAGGCCACCGATGCACTGTGCAAAGGCATCCTGGATAACACCCTCAGCCTCGATGAAGGAAAAGGTCCCACCAGAAGACTCAGAGATCGAATGCATAGAGACAGAGTCATGATCTGCACCGAAACCAAAAGAATGAACTGGTATGTGATGGCCAGTGCTGCTGCCACTTTGGATCGATGGTGGTACAAGAGAACTATAGTCTGGTGTTGAGCCGTGAGCTCCACCATTGCTGGATGAGACAGTGTATGTGTCCTGCCCATCAGAGAGAAGGATTATGCTGCATACTGGATTCTTAACTTTTCTCTCCTCAATCACCCTTGCACCCTTTCTGAGGCCCTCAGCGATGTTGGTACCACCGCTGGCTACCAACGAATTGACTGCTTGCAAGGCTTGCTGCCGACCAGCTTCAGACATCCTACGGAGATGGAAGAGCCGGCGTGCAGTTGATGAGAAGGCAATAACTGAAAGCCGATCAGACGGCCCAAGGTTTTGGATAACAAAACCCATTGCTCGCTTCAGAAGAGCAAGCTTGGTACCAGCCATACTGCCGCTAATATCAAGAACAGTGATCAGATCTACAGGAGCACGTGAGGTTGTATTATTTGAATGCAGAGGTCTGCTAGAGATAGTCTCAGTGCCAGCTTGTGGGGCCTTCAGGTGGACAAGCACGCTGAAGTTATCTGTACAAGCAGATTTAGGAATGGCTGAGAATTCTGGAATCATCTTGATTTCAAGTGTTTTGACGAATCTTTGTTGGGTACTATCTCTAACAGTCTCAGTTTGAAAGTCCACAGGCTCGTCGTCATCGAAAGTACTTGGTTCTGATGCATTGAAGATGTGCGACAGCTGATGGTGTCGATTTGAAGAGACAGATCGAGGGACACGACGAAGGAGATTCATGTATCCATCATCCTGGGTCCAACTAACTGGGTTGACTCTGGATCTTCCATGTGGAACCTCTGGGATTTGAGGGCCTTGAAGAGGTACTTCCTTCCATTTAGCTCTGCAAATGGGGCAGACTCGGTTGCCATGCTTTACATTTGAGGTAATGCAGTGGAAGTGGAAGGTGTGTGAGCACTCAGCAGTGAAGAGAGCATGTCCCTGGCCTGCTTTCATGACGCCCAAACAAATTGCACAGGTTTTCTGCTGCAAAGCAGAAGAGGAACATTAGTATAAGCTACTGTGAAGTAAGCAGCATATGGAAAATTAATAGTAGAACTGCCTTAGCAAATTCATCGGAGCAAGACGTTGTGCTCTAGTCATGTCCGGATATACACAACAAGATCATTTATAGTTGATACTAACAAATAATTTTAAGAATTGGAAAGAAATAACTTTTGATGCTCAATTGTTGCACAATGCAGCAGGGCTTCACTAAAGCAAAGACATTTAAATAGAAGAGAACAATGTCAATCCATACGAATGCAGACCAAACAATTGTAAAAATAACTAGCAAACTGACGTTCACTCAAGTATTCTTTGAGCTAAACATTTCAAAGGCTAAAGGGCATTGACGACCCTTAAACAACATTAGATGTAACTTCTGTTGGGTCCAGATAGCATTTTGTTTATGATATTAAATTTAGTTTTAACCCCAGAAACAATATATGAAAAGGCTAATAAATTTATGATGGTGTAACTTCCAAACAATGGTATAACTTTTACCCATAATAATACCCACAAATAGCCAATTACAACTCAAGGAAAGAACCAATCACGCCAATTAATTTAGCCCATAAATACTATTGTCATTTTCTAATACTTAAGTAAACCAATGAAGCAATACATAATTACAAGTAGAACCAAAAAAAATCATTAGTCTTAACTTGACAACTTAAGTCATGAACGTAAGATAAAAGAAAAATACTAATTAATACAGCGAATCAGGAGTTATTAATTCTTTCAATTAAGAAGCCATGTTTTAACGAAACAGCTTGAACGTAAGCAAAGGAAATTCTAAATTTTCAGTTGTAGGGTATTATTAGGAGAGTTATTATAACAGCCTCACTGGTTTCACGCTTATGCCGTGATTTATCCCCCAAATGGATTCAATGAGAATAACCAAAATTTAGCGGCTGACTGGAACAAATGTCTTCTTAGGAAATGCGTTTTAAGGTTAATTATTTCCACTAAAGAAGCACATCGGCATTTGTAGCCATGTTTCCTAAAGCATGAAAGAGACTGCCAATTGCAAAGGAAATAGAATACTGAGAATAACTTCTCCCATGGAATCTTCTCTCAAAATAAAAAAGAAAGGAAAAAAAAAGAATACAAATCTACAATAGAATCGGTTTTCTATTAAGATAGATAGATAAATTGAAACATAAACTTGTGAGGCATAAGATAATTGGCCCTAATCCCTACTTACAACTGAAGTTAACAAAAGTCTTTTAGTTTGACCACAAAAGCATTTCTGCTTAGACAGCATCTTTAAAACACTAATAATTGCCCACTAACAAAAGAGCAAGTAAGCAATTGCAGCCAAATTCTCCACAAGGCCTGAAAGAGACTGCCAATACCAGAGTAAATGGGATAATTTAATTCGAATGAGCGAATAGGTTCCAATGCTAGATCAAGTTTTTCTTAGAAGAGAACCTGCACATATGTCGAAGTATTTAACCAGTAATTTGAGTTCATTTTCAGCCAATAAAGTTTAGCTCTCAGAATATTTTCCAAGAACGGTCAAACTCTAATCTCAAAAGAATTTAAAAGAAAAAAAAAACACAAAGCACGGTAGATGCGATGCCATCCGCTGCTGACGAAAGAATGCAGACTTTTTTTACTTTCAAGTGACGGAGAGAGATTAACAGTTGAAATGTTAGTATGAAGTTTTATCTTTTTCTAATAATAAGCAAAATCGTCACCGGTCACCAAAGTAACTCTCAGCGCGTTATCCCCAACAACAGAAAGGGTGAAAAAGAGAGGGTCTATCTGAATAAAATAACAAACAAGACCCTTGCAACTTCCAACAATTACATCCAAAGACACCCAATCTGCAAAATAAGTCCCCAAAATAGAAGGCTCACGAGAGACCACGGACAGAGAAGAAGACAACCAGATTCCTTCACATGGTATACCAAATCAAATCAACATCAAATTTTACCTCTAATACATGATCTAATCATAAAGTTCCCAACAAAAATGGCAAAACCGCATGGAGAAATAAAAGATCTGTTTCCAGAATTCCATATTAGGAAAATGACCATAAGATCCACACATAAGATAAAGATGCAAGCACAAGAAATTTCCTAATAATTCAAGGCCACCGAGGAAAGATGTGATTTTTCAGTGACGCGTTACCAAATCTACCATAAGAGAGTTTCCACATATATATATATTTTTTGGTATCAAAAATCAAAACTATATGAAACTACCAAAAATAATTCCTTTGATGTGATCCTCTTAATTGGCGAAAGGACCTAAATTTCCCTAACATACACAGATTTACCAAAACGAGAACAAAAACAAATTTGCTCTGATTGGTAAAAACGCCTAAATTCTAAATTAAAAATAATCATAGGAGCCTAATCTAGAGAAAAATGTTTAAAGCTCGTACCTAACTCATTGAGCAATAAAATCAAAAATCCCCAAACTAAGAAAAATCAACGAAATTACAGTGACTACCTACCAAAAACAAAAAGAGAGGAGGAGGAATGATCGAACCTTAGCAGATCTGCTTCCAGATTTTGAAATCCTAAGCCCAGACGAAGTCGGAGTCGGAGTGGTCGGCATCAACGCCTCGTAACCGGAACTCGCCGGCGACCTCGCCGCCGCCGCCGCCGTCTCCGCATCCGAGAACCTCTGGACACTCTCATCATCATCGTCTTCGTCCATCGTCCTCGGTAGGTAGACGCATAGATTCAACCCCAGCGCCACCTTCGCCTTCCTCCACGTGCTCCCCATTATCGGATCTTGGAACTTACCGGAGCTCCGACAAAACCTAGGGCTTCGCTTCGAGATCTCAAAACTTTGGTTCTTTCGGACTTCTTCCTCTTAAAACCCTAATTTGATGCTGAGTCAGCAGAGGGAATCGGTCGGGCCGCCATTGAAGAGAGAGAGAGAGAGAGAAGGTTGAGTGTTGAGTTTTTAGAGAGAGAAAGTGAGAAGAAAGAGTAAGCTTCGCCTGTGGTTTTGACCTTTAGATTTATAGCCCTCGTGTTTCATGGGATGCCCTCACTGAGATCCGTAATTTACGGGTTTGCCACGCGCTTGTAGTTTTAGCCATGAAAGAAGAGGTGGCAGCTTGGGGATACGAGGTAATTGTGAAGGGTAATTTGGAGAAGGTTGATGCGGTTGAAGTTGAAAAGGGCGATAAAAGAAGCTGAACACGAGATTTCAACCCTAATAAAGGGAATCATTTCAAGGGGTAAATTGAAAGAGAGAAGAAATGCAAAGCTGTGTACTATTCTCACCCCAAAATAATCTAGACTGCGCTCCTGTTTTTTGGAATTACGTTACATGTTTAAAGAGACTACATCTATGGTTTTATACCAAGAGAAACTTGTAAAAGATTTGTTTAAGTATTTGTTTGTTAATTACATGTACCAATGAGAATGCGTTTATGGTTAAAAAAAAAAACTGGTGATCGGTGTAAAATGAAAACATGGATACAAACCATGTAATGCCAAAATATGTATGCTTAAGAATTGATGTATGGAAAATATTTAAGATTGACAAAACATGTAAGTTATACGATACAAATTACTAATTGACCATAAATTTTCAATTATGGAGTTCGTCGAAATACTAGACACATCTGAGTATTACAGTTAGATTTCTTGATGATTGGAATTTTATTTTAGAATAACAATTATAAGACTGAAAGAATTAACAAACAGATCTACATTATCTAGATATTTGACAACATTCACCTATATTGGTTTTCTTATTCATATATTATAAAAGGTTAGGTAAGTACTAAAAATTGTCTAGTTCTGAGTTTTTTATTTGGCAAAAAACAAAGTTTAATAACTAATCAGTTCTAGTTTAGATCACTACTCTTCTCATTCATTGTAGATTCAGTTTAGGATAAAGGTTTGTATGGACTGAACCTAATCTAGTTCTTAGTGGGTTATTTATATCTAATATTCTTATTTATATCTTTTTTTTGTATGTAGATATATATATTTTTAAAATAACCATATTTTATGGCAATAATAATGATAGGAGTGGAGGTATAAAAACAAAGGGGTGTGTGAATAGAAAGCCCATTTATGAATGGCGCTACCTTCAATTGGGGGGCGGGGGGAGGCGGAGAGGGTGGTGGGCTCCCTGGCCTACGACCACCAACCCCACCTCATTCGCTCTTATTTTACTAGTATTTAATAGTGCCTGTTTGTTCGTCCTCGAGAGTGGAGCCCATTCAGCCATTATCTCCTCGTAAATTACTTAAATAACCCTCTTACTTTCTAGATAGACAGGCCTACCCTTTCCGCTGTTCTCATCCTCCACCCAAGATCCAAATGAAAGCTTCGCCAAGACTTACGTGACACTTGGGGGCCCAGCCCAGCAAGGCGACGGTTATTACTGTATCCGCCAAATTCAACGACTCGATTAGGAGATTCTCAATTCAAATCTAGTATTAAAATAGCAGGCTATCTGTTCCTGGACCTAAGAATTATTATTCATGATACATTAAATACTACAGTAACTTACTGTGGCATTAGTGCCCATCATTTTTAAAAGAATATTACTGTAGCATATATGCGGGATACTGTAACACTATTAGAAATTACTGTATCATTTTTAAAAATGTATTACTATGACAGATGTGGGATAACATATCATTTTTTAAAAAAATATTACCGTAGCATTAAGCCATAGTATATATATATAGAGAGAGGTTGATGAGTATCATATGTTACATGATAAATCCTTCACCGTCGTGGATAAGATAGATCATCTACTCTATTGGAATGGTAAAATAGCTCTTATTTTATGATCTTTATCATTTAATTGAGGTTGAGCAACATCATTATTGTACGAGAGATTTTTTTTTTTTTTTCATGGCTTCTTTTTCGCAATATGTAATTACTCAGAGATGTACAGTTACAGAAGTTGGAGAGATGAATTTATTACAGAGTTAAACAAGGGTAAAGCGATGGATTTCATGAGCTAATAATAAGATGGAGTAATGAACATTATGGTGGAAAATAAACCATCTCCGGTCACTTCACCCTCATGTAACTCTTGTAAATTCATTTTTTTCTTCGATCGTCTTCTGTAATATTTCTGGGTAATTATAATTAGAACCTCTCATGACCTTATAATGATGATCACATTATAATAATGAGAGCTTCTGAATTGACACTACTTATTATAACTGTTTGTATCATTGCTCATATCAAAATAATCATCTTCGTAAACAAAAATTAAAAATAAATGAATAATTATATACATTCAAAATTGTGGGCGTTTAGGCAATCATTAACAAACCGTGCTGATTGTGACTTGCGAGTTGGCCCTTGTTTTCTTATTTGCTAATATAAACTTTTGAGCGTTTAGGCAATCACTATCCCTTTGCTTTAATTTAACCAGCACTAATCCGTTAGAAAATATGTGATGCCAAGGTAAATAGTATTATTGAGCTAACTACCAAACTCATTGGCTCCAAAATCCCTTTTAAAATGCTTGAGATGTTCAAATTTGCTACAAATAGAGGGTTCTTTCTAATAAAACCGTGGGCTTTCTCCCCTGAATTCGAATTGCTTGGTTGACCAACAAATAATAGTCAGAGCTACAAATAGAATGTATCTTGCTTTACCTTATCTATTCCTTTCACATAATTTCTTAATATGTCATAATAATGTTTATTGAAATTGGTGGGATTGAGACAAAACATTAACTTTTACTGATTGAAATCGCCGTCAGTTTTATCTGTGTAATCGTCATTGTTTTAAAAAACCTCCGCCTAGTCCGCTTAGGCGTACGTTTAGACCTAGACGGTAGGCCGCCTAACTAGCGCCTAGCGTCTAGGTGGTATTTAGGCTGCTCATCTAGATTTTACAAGCGTTTAGGGGAGCATTGTTTGCTTACGTAGATTGCACCCTGTAGGCCTTGATTGTGATTTTATGTGTCGTAGCATACACGTCCTCCAAACTCCATTAACCTCCAAATATGAACATCTCCACTACCTCCTCCGACCTTCAGCAAAACCTCATCGACCACCACTTAAATGAAGAAAGGAAAAAAAGCCCAGAAACCGCTTAGGCGCCCGCCTAGGCGACTAAGCGCTGGGCTCCAAGTCCGACGCCTAGAAGCGTCCAACGTTTAATGTAACATTGGTAATCGTACTTAAAAATAAAAAGACCTATTGAATTAGAAGCTGAGCAAACTAATATATACATACACCCATGCACACGCACACGCACACACGCTTATGCTGTCAAAACAGGGATATATAATATAAAACAAATTCAAGAGTTAGAAAATTCAGGCCTGATTGGGAGCAGTCGTGATATCACTGCCCTAGAAGATTAAGGACCCGCCTATCGCCCTGGCGCAATTTGTCCTCTCTCCCCTAGCGGTAAAAACCCCCGGAATCGGCCGGCCTCTTCACTCGGGCATGAGTCACAGAGCTTATGCTCAGACGAAAACGGTTGCCCAAAGAATAGAAAATATGTAGCCGAAATTTCTTGGAGGTATAAGAGTAGAGAAAGAAGAGAGTTTAGAAGATTTCCTCTTCGTTGGTGTGTATCTGAATGAGCTCCAAGCCTCCTTTTATAGGTGATGAGAGGTGTAACTCCCGCTGAATCCAAGGGACCGTTACGTACGGTTTTTGCTTCCGTTACCCACATGCAGCCGTTACAGAATGTGTAAAACGTGCAAAAATAAAAGCTTGAGAAGCAAAAAGGGTGTGCGTATGCGGTGCGGCGTGGCGTGCGTGCGGGTGAGGCGTGGCGTGGCGGGCGGGCGCGCGCGCGCGTGTGTGGTAGAAATGCAAAGCCCACAAAACCCAAAACACCATTCAAAGCCCAATAAGGAGAGAACCATTATATACCCTTCACTATTCATCTCATTTTCCAATGTGGGACTATTCACAAAGGCAAAATTACCTTTTCATGACAAAGCTTCCAACAGTCCCCCCCCCAAAAGGCAATATTGACTGAAAATAAAAAATTAATAAATAAATCACAAAATAAATATATGTTGGGCAACCTTTCGTATCGTGAATTCTGGAAAGGTAGCTTTCGGCTTTGAACCTTTCCTTAGTGAGTTCATCGCCACCTGAGGGACATAATGGACTAGGCCTTGAATTAGGCCCCTTGGATCAGGTATTGATAAAAACACACACAATACGTTTTCATCTATTGAGCTAAGCGGGTTGAGCGTTAAAGGTCATGCTCACAAAAAACCGACTCATGAGAGTTTATAGGGGTCAGCCCTACCCCCCCCCAACCGCGGCCATCACGGTTCCTCTCACGTAGGTAAGTCCTCAAATGGTACTATAGCTGTTTATTTAATACCCCCCACAATACACGAGTTGGACTTATTAAGAGTAAAACTCAGCCTAGCCAGCTGTATCATAAGAGCATCGTCACCATAGAGAAGGGGTAGTAGCAAATGCTACATAATGATATATAAATATATCTAGGTCGATGCTCCACACGAGAGTCACTTGTCCAGCTTGTTTCTACCACATTGAACCGACATTAGGACTACGTCTCCAAATAAGGGTTGGGTTGCCGCTGTCAGTGACCTCATTTATGGGCTTAACCCCATCTCCCTCGATGAATCCAGAACCACACTCCTGGATAATCCCTTAGTCAAAGGGTCAGCAAGATTTTTCTCAGACTTTACAAAGTCCAAGATCACAACTTTGCCTAATAGGCGTTGTACAGACTTATATCTTATTTGAATATGTCTGTTATATTTTTTATTTACATGTACTTGCTTTAGAAGCTCTATGGTAGATCTAGAATCAGAGTGAATGGAAATAGGAGGAGAGGGTTTAGGGACCAAAGGAAGTTCAGAGAGAAGATCTTTTAACCATTCGGCTTCTGTGCAAGTAGTATCAAGAGCAATCAGCTCAGATTCCATGGTGCTCCTGGTAATTATTGTTTGCTTACATGATTTCCAGGATACAGCAGCACCACCAAAAAGAAATACATATCCAGATGTAGACTTTACACTGTTAGAATCCGTGACCCAGTTGGCGTCACTATACCCTTCTATAGCATCAGGGTAACCAGTGTAAGTCAAGCATTAGTCAATTGTGCCTTTCAGATATTTGAATACTCTTTCTAAGGCAGTCCAATGATCTTTGCTAGGGCTGCTAGTATACCGACTCAGTCTCCCTACAGCATAAGCTATATCAGGTCTGGTTCGGTTGGATATGTAAAGAATAGATCCAATCATCTGAGAATATTTCAGTTGTGAGACAGGTTCACCTTCATTCTTCTTCAAATATATAGAAGAATCATAAGGTGTGGAAACAGGTTTAGAGTTATGAACGTTGAATTTGATTAGCATTTTATCAATGCTATGGGAAAGACTCAAAGATATTCCTCTAGTGTCTCTAGAGATTTTCATTCCAAGTATCATGTCTGCAAGACCTAAGTCTTTCATATCAAAGTTTTTGGAAAGATAATCCTTAACCTTTGAAATTAATTCAAGTGTTGTTCCAAAGATAAGGATATCATCAACATAGAGACAGAGAATAACATAGTCATTGTTTATCACTTTAGAATAAACACATTTATCGTGTTCATTCACAGTGAAGCCATATTGTGCAATGACGTTGTCAAATTTCTGGTGCCATTATTTAGGAGCTTGTTTAAGACCATACAAAGATTTAACAAGCTTACAGACTTTGTTTTCCAGACCCTTGGCAATGAGGCCTTCAGGTTGGTGCATATAGAGCTCTTCATCTAAATCACCATTCAGGAAAGCAGTCTTGACATCCATCTGATGTATGATTAGCTTATGGATAGCAGCAAAGGCTAATAATACTCGGATAGTTGAGATTCGGGCTACAGGAGAATAGTGTAACGCCCCGCCCCGGAATCCCGGAGTCGGTACGCTATTAGATCTGATAGACTGGCCTCACAAACCACCACATGTCTTTTCAGCACGTTTTGTCCTCACTCACGCGCTCCCTGGAAAACTTCCCAGGGGGTCACCCATCCTAGAATTTCTCCAAGCCAAGCACGCTTAACTTTGGAGTTTCTAAGAATTGGGTTCCCGAAAAAAAGATGCATCTTGGTGGTATGAGTATTCTAATCAAATCTATCATACTAATCACATCACCCTCTCAAGGATTAGGGTATTACATACTCCCCCACTTAAACTCACAACGTCCTCGTTGTGTCAAATCATATCATCCAAGACCGTACCATCCGTGTGAGATTCTAGAGGTGGCTCCTACGGCCTCAAGAGGTGGCTCCCGCCCTCTCGACGTAGCACTTTGCGCCGTATAGCACTTAGCTCTCACAATTCCGGTTGGTTTTGCTCTGATACCATTTGTAACGCCCCGCCCCGGAATCCCGGAGTCGGTACGCTATTAGATCTGATGGATTGGCCTCACAAACCACCACATGTCTTTTTAGCACGTTTTGTCCTCACTCACGCGCTCTCTGGAAAACTTCTCAGGGGGTCACCCATCCTAGAATTTCTCCAGGCCAAGCACGCTTAACTTTGGAGTTTCTAAGAGTTGGGTTCCCAAAAAGAAGATGCATCTTGGTGGTATGAGTATTCCAATCAAATCTATCAATACTAATCACATCACCCTCTCAAGGGTTGGGGTATTACAAATAGGTATCAAAATAATCAATGCCCTTTTGTTGAGTAAAGCCTTTAGCTACTAATCTAGCTTTAAATTTATCTATGGAACCATCAGATCTGAGTTTCTTCTTGAATATCCACTTACAGCCAATAGGTTTACAACCTGGAGGTAAGTCAGTGAGTATCCAAGTATGGTTTTCCATGATAGATTTAATTTCATTATCAATGGCTTCTTTCCAGAAAGGAGATTCAGGTGAATCCATTGCTTCTTGGAATGAACTTGGATCACCTTCAACAAGAAAGGTAAGGAAGTCTTCTCCAAAATCCTTTTCGATTCTACCTCTTTTGCTTCTTCGAGGTTTAATATCAAGAGGTTGAGAAGAACTGGAAGATGGTAGATCAGAAGGAATGGATGATTTGGGATTTTCTGAGATTTTGGATTTGAAAGGAAAGATGTTTTCAAAGTAGACTGCATCTCTTGCTTCAATGATGGTATTGTTGGATATGTTACTAATTTCAGATTTGATGACTAGAAATCTGTTAACATTGCTATCTAGTGCATATCCAATAAAAGCAGCATCTACAGTCTTAGAACCAATTTTTCTCTTCTTAGGTTCGGGAAAAGCTACTTTAGCCAAGCAACCCCAAACCCGGAAGAAATTCAAATTAGGAGATCTCCCCTTCCAATATTCATAAAGAGTTGTATCAGAATTTTTCTGGGAATTCTATTGAGAATGAAGCAAGCAGAAAGAAGAGCTTCACCCCAGAGATTTTCAGGTGCTCCTGAACTGAGTAACATACAGTTCACCATGTCCATTAGGGTTCTATTCTTTCGTTCAGCTACCCCGTTAGACTGTGGTGTATAGGGAGCAGTAACCTCATGAATAATACCGTGTTCTTGGCAATATTCTGTCATATGATTTGAGGTATACTCCCCCCCCCCCCCATGATCAGATCTTAGAATCTTGATCTTCCTGTCAAGTTGATTCTCAGATTCAACTTTATACACCTTAAACATATCTAAGACTTCATCTTTAGTTTTGAGAAGATAGGTGTAACAATATCTAGAGTGATCATCTATAAAAGTCATAAAATACCTCCTACCCCTCGGGTGAGAACTCGGTTTGAGTCACACACATCACTATGAATTAATTCGAGGGGTTCGGAGTTTCTAGTTATAGACTTGAAGGGTTTTTTAGTGTGTTTCCCTTGAACACAGATTTCACACTTAGATGATGAATCATGAGAAGATTTAGGAATTAGGTTTAATTTACTCATTCTATGCAAGGTTTGGAAATTGACATGTCCAAGTCGTCCATGCCAAACATCACAAGACTCAACAATTTGAATAATAGAAGACTCAGAAATTTCATTAGAACTGGAATTGATTACATTGAGTTTAAAAAGGCCATTACAGATAAAACCTTTTCCTATGAAAACATTACTCTTTGTAATCACAAATTTATTGGATTCTTTTACAATCCTATAACCAGCTCTAAGAAGAAGAGATTCACTAATCAGATTGTGACGGAGAGAATGAACATGATAAACGCCTTGCAGATGAAGAGATTTCCCAGAAGTCATGGTGAGCTCTATACTTCTACTTCCTATTATTGATTTAGTGGAGTCATTTGCTAAGCTTATGCTTCCTCCACGTGATTCCCGATAATTTGAAAACCAAGAGCAGTCATTACAGACGTGGATATTTGCTCCGGAATCTAAATACCAATCAGTAGAAGAAGTTAGAGAATTTACAATATAAGATGAAGAGGCTAACCTGAAGGAGGTTGGATTCATTTCAATCATATTAACTTTGTTGGATCCATTTCCTTTAGGGGCAGGTTTGGCCGGTTCCTTCTTCCGAAAGAAACAGTTGTGAGCCATGTGGTTGGTTCTACCACAGACAAAGCAGAACTTCTCATCAGACTTATGGCTGGAAGAATTGGGATTTGACTTGAAGGAGGATTTGTTGAAAGATTTGTTGAAAGATTGTTGATTTTTCTTGAATTTCTTCCCTTTGGGTTTGAAATTCTTAGATTTAGGCTTATCCTCTACCAAGTTTACTTTAGCTTTTGTTTCATTCTTGGTATTGGAATTTTGCCTGTGCTGGTCTTTAATACGAATAGCCTTGAGGGCTTCAGTTAAGGTTAGATCTCCTTGCTTGTGTCGGAGATCTCCAGCAAATCTAGACCAGGAGGGAGGAAGTTTATCAATCAAACAGGAAACTTTATAGTCGTCAGTAAAAGTGTTTCCTTTTGATTAGAGATGACGGAGGAAATCTAGGAATTCATGAATTTGTTCATTAATGGGCTTGTCATCAACCATCGTGAACTTATTGAAGGAGGAGGAGGTGAAACGCAGAATTCCGGCATCATCATAGCCATATTCTGCTTCAGTTAAAGGTTGTCCGCAAGTACACTAAGAATCCTATGACAACAATGATAGTTGATTTCTTCTGGTTTCATAGAGCTAGAAAGGGAGCTAGCACCAGAACCAAAAGCGGAAGGAGCAGGTTGAGAAGGATCAGGAGTCAAAGGTTGAGAACCACTAGTAGATGACTCAGAAGTGTCAATAGCAGATAAAAGACCTAAGGTAGTGAGCCAGTATTTCATCTGATTAGCCCACCGTTTATAGTTAACACCGATGAACTTCTCAGGTTTGACACTTTTTGAATGGTCAGGAATTGCCATAAGTCCAATTCAAGTTTACTAGTCTAGGTAGATGTAATCTGATCAAATAAAGAATTTTGTCAATACTACTAGACCAGAAACTTAATTAAACCTGCTTTTAACCAAAAACTCTAAAAGTGAAAAAGATTAAAGTTTTACTCGGGTAGTTTGGCCAGGTAAGGATAGTACTAGAGGTTGATCAAAGATCTATTAAGTACCTCGTTTCTTGCAGAGCGCTTTACGCAACCCTTAAACATTGCCTTAGACACCAACTAATCCAAAAAAACTTGAACCGGTTCACTTAAAGATTTTTTGTTTCTTTACTATGAAAATTGACAGATGCAGAAATTGAGTATAGAAGCAGCAAAGAAATATTTTTTTATTATTTTATAACTAATTTAGATGCAATAAATTAAAACAATTAACTAATACAATAATTAATTATAACATATAAAATTCGGGTGAACAGTAATCCTGATGAACAGTAATTTTTTTATTTTTTTAAAATGTTTTTTTAATTAAAATAAACAGCAAGAAATTTTATTAATCTTCTAGATTGCTGTCAAAACAGGGATATATAATATAAAACAAATTCAAGAGTTAGAAAATTCAGGCCTGATTGGGAGCAGTCGTGATATCACTGCCCTAGAAGATTAAGGACTCGCCTATCGCCCTGGCGCAATTTGTCCTCTCTCCCCTAGCGGTAAAAACCCCCGGAATCGGCCGGCCTCTGCACTCGGGCGTGAGTCACAAAGCTTATGCTCAGACGAAAACGGTTGCCCAAAGAATAGAAAATATGTAGCCGAAATTTCTTGGAGGTATAAGAGTAGAGAAAGAAGAGAGTTTAGAAGATTTCCTCTTCGTTGGTGTGTATCTGAATGAGCTCCCAAGCCTCCTTTTATAGGTGATGAGAGGTGTAACCCCCGCTGAATCCAAGGGACCGTTACGCACGGTTTTTGCTTCCGTTACCCGCGTGCAGCCGTTACAGAATGTGTAAAACGTGCAAAAATAAAAGCTTGAGAAGCAAAAAGGGTGTGCGTGTGCGGTGCGGCGCGGCGCGCGCGTGTGTGTGGTAGAAATGCAAAGCCCACAAAACCCAAAATACTATTCAAAGCCCAATAAGGAGAGAACCATTATATACCCTTCACTATTCATCTTATTTTCCAATGTGGGACTATTCACAAAGGCAAAATTGCCTTTTCATGACAAAGCTTCCAACAGCTTATAGGGCTATATTTGGATATTTGAGGAGATGGATCTACACTTATAGGGCTATATTTGGATATTTGAGGATCGATGGATCTACTTCTCGGATTTATGTATAGATCCAAAATGTTAACATGATTTAGGGATACAGATCTAGGGCGTTACTTACAGGGCGTCGTAATAATAGATGTATTTGCATCCGCATACTATTGGAACTTCATCCTGTTACATCTGTAATAATAGATGTATTTGCATCCGCATACTATTGGAACTTCATCCTGTTACATCCGACTCCGTCATGTCGTAACACTCTATAATTTTAGCACGGATGTAGCTCCTCCACTTTAGCATGGTTTAGCGTTACAATAGTATGCGGATACAACACGGTGCTTCAACCGCAGTAATCCATATATGTCTATAATTTTGCAACTACACTTGCTCTCACGACACCATTTAATAATCTAGTTTGGTTCTAATGGGATTATCAGCCATTATAATCACTCGCCGAGTTCAGACATTAAATGAATACTTTATTCACATCTAGTCACCTGAATCACAACTGAAATACGTAAATTTTAAAAATGTTTTAAATTATAGCTAAGCTCTTATTTTGATACATCTTAACACACTAATGACTAACCATTGCACATGGAACCCATGTGCTCAAAGCAATTACGGAAAATATCGGGATGCTCACCAAATTCATCAAAAGACCAAAACTGTATGGTCAACTTCATATTGTATACTATCGATACATATTCTGTAATCTACGGTACTTTTCACATTCAATTAATAATATTATTATATTCTTCTGAAATCTTTGACCAAGAGGTATGGCTCATGGATAATTATTGAAAGATAGACATTATGATGATAATCCTCAAGTTCCATCTCCATGGAATAGTACGTTGATAGATACATAGGGTTGACTTTACGCTACCGAAGAAGCCAAGTGAAATTTCACACCCCTGGCCATCATTATGTTTTGAAAAATTCTAGGGATTCTTAGTTGGCACATTTATTTGGATTGTGAAATAATATATATTCACAAAAACAAATGGATTCTCGTATAGGACAAACTAGTATTCATTATTAGTCTAAGGTGTAGACCCAAAGTCGAGACAAGAGCTGGAATCAAAACGACGAGAAAACAAGCAGACAGATCCACGGTCGACCACGGCGGTCGACCACGAACGTGCACGCAAGCTGGGAGAGCCTGGATCAGATCGCGGTCGACCGTGGCGGTCGACCGCCAAAACCCTATAATCAAATTGGTCTCGAGTTCTGCAGACGGTCAACCGTGGCGGACGACCGCGAGTAAATTTGGCAGTTTCCTTACGGTTTCAGGATCTGTTTTAATCTGGGATTCTTATAAATATGTAACCTGATTCTAGGGTTTAAAAAACAAGAAAAAAGAGCTTTTTGACTGCAGAAAGAGAGAGAATCTCAGAGAGATTAAACCCTAGTTTGAGAGCTTGTAATTCTTCTTT
Organism: Asparagus kiusianus; assembly: GCA_022839385.1. Lineage (NCBI taxonomy): Eukaryota > Viridiplantae > Streptophyta > Magnoliopsida > Asparagales > Asparagaceae > Asparagus > Asparagus kiusianus. The sequence goes on from BQKN01000975.1 coordinate 42,987, forward strand.
AATTAATAAAGAGATTATGTGGTGTGGCTCCCGAGGATGTAGGCACGTTGCCGAACCTCGTTAAATCTGTGTGTTCGTCTCCTTTACTATTTTTGCAAGGTTAGATCTTTATTTGTGGTATTATTCCTATTTTCCTACTTTCAACACAAGGTCCGGAAGGACAATGGTTCGATTGATTGTTTCGAATCCCCCAACAACTGGTATCAGGGTTTCATTCAGCAATTTGTGTGAAAGCCATGGCAGAGGAAAACATATCAAAGATCGAGAAGTTTGACGGTTCAGACTTCGCCTACTGGAAGTCACGGATGGAGGACTATCTGTACCAGAAGGACTTGTATCGCCCGTTGATGGGCAAGGAAAAGAGAAAGAAGAAGGAGGAGTCAGATGGTGATTGGGAGGTACTGGATAGGAAGGCTCTAGGGCAAATCCGATTGTCGCTCGCCAAATCAGTAGCCCACAATATTCTAAAGGAGAAGACGACGGTGGGCTTATGGAAGCGCTTGCGAAGATGTACGAGCAACCATCGGCAGCAAATAAGGTGCATCTAGTCAAAACTCTTTTCAACCTCAAGATGGCAGAAAGACGGTCCTTCACGATGCATCTCAGCGAGTTCAACATGATTGTTGATCAGCTTATCTCCATGGACATCACATTTGATTACGAAGTGCAAGCCCTATTGATTCTATCGTAGTTGCCGGATAGTTAGGCATGTTGTGTGACGGCAATCAGCAATTCGACAGGGAATGAGAAGTTGAAGTTGAGTGAGGTTGTTAGCATGATTCTATCCGAGGAGGTTAGAAGAAAATCGTCCGAATCAGAAGGTTCAGGTTCAGATCTAAGTTTCGAGCAGAGAGGCAGAAGAAGAAAGAAAACCAGAACAGGAATCAGTGGAAATCAGTAAAGAAAAGGTCGAACTCGAAGGTTAGGCCTATCAAAGGAAAGTGTTGGAACTGCGACCAGGAGGGCCATATGTCTTCAGTCTGTAAAAGTCCAAAGAAGAATGTGGGTGAGCAGGAGGCTCATATCGTGCAGGATGCCTTGATTCTTGCAATGGACAGCGATTCATATTCTTGGGTCATCGATTTAGGAGCCTCTTTCCACGCTATTGCTAACAGGAAACTTTTTTAGAATTATGTAGCATTGGACTTTAAAAAAGTGTATTTGGGGAACAACAAGCCCTGTAATATTGTTAGAAATGGTGAAGTGCAGATTCAGATGAAGGGCTCTAAGTGGACCTCGAAGAACGTAAGACACGTACCGAAACTGAAGAGGAATCTTATTTCGATGTGACAGCTTAGAGCAGAAGGCTATGTTTCGACATTCATAGGGGATTCGTGGAGAATCTCCAACTGTACGATGATAGTTGCTCGAGGCAACAAACTAGGAACTCTCTACCTCACCTTACATGCGAGTGACACCCTCGTAATTGTAGCTGGCAAAGAGAGTACAGATCTATGGCACAACAGGCTAGGGCACATGAGCGAAAAGGAGATGAAGATTTTGCATTCACAAGGAAAGCTAACCGGGATCGACGCCGTGGAAGTCGGGGTTTGTGAAGACTGCACCTTTGGGAAGTAGAAGAGGGTTAGTTTTCATATGGGTGGAAGGTCACCTAAGGCTCAGAAGCTAGAGTTGATTCATACAGATGTATGGGGTCCAGCCAGTGTGTTTTCTTTTGGCGGTTCGAGATATTATGTCACCTTCATCGACGATCACTCGAGGAATGTGTGGATCTACTTCATGAAGCACAAGTCAGAGGTGTTTGGAATCTTCAAGAAGTGGAAGGTCATGGTGGAGAATGAGACAGATCTGAAGGTGAAGTGTCTGAGATCAGATAATGGTGGGGAATACGAGCTGGAGGAGTTCAAGAGGTTCTGTGCTACGAATGGTATTCGGTTAGAGAGGACTACTCTAGGGACGCCGCAGCAGAATGGTATTGCAGAGAGGATGAACAGGACCTTGACAGAGCGTGCCAGGAGCATGCGTTTACATGCAGGTCTGCCTAAGACATTTTAGGTGGATACAGTGCATACAGCGGCCTACCTTATTAATCACGGGCCATCAGTTCCATTATATTTTGGAATTCCAGAGGAGGTTTGGAGTGGCAAGAAGATAAATCTCTACTTGCGGGTATTTGGTTGCGTGGCTTATGTTCATATCAGTGACCATGTTAGGGACAAGCTAGAAGCTAAGTTACAGAAGTGCACATTCATTGGATACGGTATTGATGAGTTCAGGTATCGCCTTTGGGATGAGAAGAACAAGAAGATTATCAGAAGCAGGGAAGTGATATTCAATGACGATGTGATGTACAAGAACAAGAAAGGTGCCAATGATAGCCAAAACAGTGGGAGCAGCATTTCAGATATAGATGGATCTGAGTACATGGATATAGAGGAACTTCCAGACAGGGGAGATGATGTTTGTCCTGACCACAAAATAGAGGAGACTCCACGTGCAGAAGAAACTATCCAGGACGTAGAGCTTAGGAGGTCATCCAGGGTACCCAAACCAAATCTCAAATATCTTTCATCTCTTGACTACTTATTATTGACAAATAGCGTTGAGCCGGAAAGCTATGAAGAGACAATGCAAGTGAGTGAATCTCAGCAGTGAGAGCATGGGATGCAAGAGGAGATGGATTCTCTACTCACTAATGAGACCTGGGAGTTAGCCCAGCTACCTGCACAGAAGAAGGCCTTACATAACAAATGGGTCTACCGAGTCAAGCAAGAGAGTGATGGAAGCAAGAGATTCAAGGCCAGATTAGCAGTAAAGGGGTTTCAACAGCGGAAAGGAGTGGACTACACGGAGATATTTTTTCCTGTTGTGAAACTCACAACCATCAGAGTGGTGTTAAGTTTGATGGCTGGGGAAGACCTCTTTCTTGAGCAGTTAGATGTGAAGACCGCCTTTCTTCATGGTGACTTGGATGAAGAAATCTATATGAAGCATCATGTTGGCTTCATTAAAGAAGGAAAGGAAGAGATTGTGTGCAAACTCAAGAAGAACTTATATGGTTTGAAACAGACTCCGAGACAGTGGTATAAGAAGTTTAATAACTTCATGCAGAACAATGGCTACAGAAGATGCAATTCGGATTATTGCTGTTATTTCAAAAGGTTCGAGTCTAGCTTCATTATTTTGTTATTGTATGTTGATGACATGTTGGTAGCAGGACCGTGTTTGGAGGAGATAAACAGTTTGAAGAAGCAGCTAGCAAAGGAATTTGTAATGAAGAATCTGGGCGTAACGAAGCAGATTCTAGGGATGCGAATCAGTAGGGATGAAGCTGAAGGGATATTGAGATTGAGCCAAGCTGAATACATTGAGAAGGTACTTCAGAGGTTCAACATGCAGAATGCTAAAGTTGTTAGCACACCCCTTAGAGGTCAGTTCAAGTTATCTGAGGAGCAATCGCCTAAGACAGATGCAGATAGAGAGCATATGAGCAGGATGCCATATTCTTCGGCCATTGGGAGTCTCATGTACGCGATGGTTTGCACGAGGCCAGACATCGCCCATGCAGTAGGAGTTGTGAGCAGATTTATAAGCAATCCAGGAAAGCAGTATTAGGAGGCAGTGAAGTGGATAATACGGTACTTGAGAGAGACAACGAACAAGCCATTATGTTTCAGGAGGAAGGAGTTGGTACTGCAGGGATACGTGGATGCGGACTTCGTCGGTGATCATGATACGAGGCAAAGCACCACAGGGTATGTTTATACCTTAGCGTTGACAGCAGTGAGCTGGGTCTCACGTCTACAGAAGATTGTGATTTTGTCTACAACCGAGGCTGAGTATGTCGCGGTGACTAAAGCAAGCAAGGAGATGATCTGGTTGAACGGGTGCTTGGAAGAGTTGGATCTGAAGCAAGGGAGAGGAGTTCTTTATTGTGATAGCCAGAGCGCTATACATCTTGCTAAGAATTTGGTATATCATGCCAGAACGAAGCACATCGACGTCAAATACCATTTTATACGCTCGCTAGTTAAAGACAAAAAGTTGCATTTAATGAAGATTTTAGGGAGTCAAAATCCGGCGGACATGTTGACGAAGACAGACACCATTGAGAAACTAGAGTTGTGCGCAACTTCAGTTGCCCTTCACGAGTAGAAGACGAAGGCGGAGCCACACTACGAGGATCGGCGAGATCGCCGGGATATTATTGATTGAAGAATGAATCTTTCCGGGGGAGAAGCTACATGCGAAGAAGGGGAGAGTTCGGGTGAACTCACTACAGGCACTTTGGTCTCCAAGTGGGAGATTGTTAGTCTAAGGTGTAGACCCAAAGTCGAGACAAGAGCTGGAATCAAAACGACGAGAAAAGAAGCAGACAGATCCACGGTCGACCGTGACGGTCGACCGCGAACGTGCACGCTAGCTGGGAGAGCTTGGATCAGATCACGATAGACTGTGGCGGTTGACTGCCAAAACCCTGTAATCAAATTGGTCTCAGGTTCTGCAGACGGTCGACCGTGGCGATCGACCGCGAGACCGACGGTCGACTGTGACGGTCGACCGCGAGTAAATTTGGCAGTTTCCTTACGGTTTTAGGATCTGTTTTAATCTGGGATTCTTATAAATATGTAACCCGATTCTAGGGTTTAAAAAACAAGAAAAAAGAGCTTTTTGACTGCAGAAAAAGAAAGAATCTCAGAGAGATAAGAATCTCAGAGAGATTAAACCCTAGTTTGAGAGGTTGTAATTCCTCTTCAATTAATAAAGAGATTGTGTGGTGTGGCTCCCGAAGACGTCGACACGTTGCCGAACCTCGTTAAATCTATGTGTTCGTCTCCTTTACTATTTTTACAAAGTTAGATCTTTATTTGTGGTATTATTCCCACTTTCCTACTTTCAACACAAGGTCCGGAAGGGCAAGGGTTCGATTGATTGTTTCGAATCCCCAACATTCATCCCGTGCTAAGCACGACATCCTTACAGATTATTTTTGTGCATAATTTTTCATCTTCTCATTTTTTTTGTTTTGTCATGATAAATTTATCTTAAACATACTTGAAGTGCATCATATATAACCAATGAGGATATTATTTTGTCACGATAAATTTATCTTAAAAATACTTAAAGTCCATCATATATAACCAATATAAATTTATCATATATTCAAACCCAATATAAATCACATGATAAGGATCGTAAGTTTTCCAGAACACAATAAGTTACACAGGGAAAGAAAAGCAGAAACACAATGTACTAAATTTCTCTTTAATCGTTATTATCATATATTCAAACCCAATATAAATCACATGATAAGGATCGCAAGTTTTTCAAATCACAATAAGTAACACATGGAAAGAAAAGCAGAAACACAATGTACTAAATTTCTCTTTATTCGTTATTATCATATATTCAAACCCAATATAAATAACTAGATCTTTCAATACACCAAGCTATCAACATATTTTCCATACTTATAACACGAACCTCTTCTTTTTCTTTCTAACCATTTAACCCTTCTATTCTATTTGTATATCTGTGTCTTCTTGATTGCTCTACATTGAAAATATAAGAGATGGTGACGCAAGTGATAGATCAAATGAAGTAAAGGAATGTGGAGAAAGGACAACGTTCATCAAAGGACCTGCATTTTGTAGCGTACTCTGAATCAGCACGACCTGCATGAATGGATATTGGATTAGATTTATGTTGCTTCCATCTTACGTTAGGGTAGAACATTGAGTATCTCTTTTATTCATTTGCTTATAATGGAGTAACATAACCTACTTATATTTTGTCATTTCTTTGTTTCAAGTTTCATGAAAATTCAGAAGCATAGATAATGCAGGCAAAAAGTATTTAACTCTTCCAACTTTTTCATGCATCTTTATACCTTATTGTTTGGGTCAAAAGTTAATGTTTTTATTGCCATCGAATCTATTATAACTTTAATCGTTTACAATAAACTCAAATAAAAAGAAAAGTTGATCTTTTTATAACATCTCCTTTCGATTACAACTCTTTTCAAATAGCGCAACGGACGTTTATCACTCGCTGCTTGCGTGGGAACTTTGCCTGTACCGGGGACATTAATATCCGTGGACCGCCGCGGATCAGATCCGGTTGACAGATTGGTGATCAAAGCTCTTACTTCACGAAGGAAGTAATCGCTGTAGCAGTGATCTCGACCATGCGAGATCACGGCTCTTCTCGAGATTTAAGACCAAGCTTAAATCCGGAGGAATAGGGGACGGGTCTCGAATCTCTCGAACTCCATTCTTTATGTGTAGGAGATCGTCAAGATCCGCTAACCCTTGCTGTAAATTCGTGGCTCCACTCTTCAATTTGGCAGCGCTTCGCCCTCTTGATGTCCTCCCCAAAAATGAACACTCGATCTCTTATTTATAGGCTTGGTTGATGGTTTTTCAGATCAAAACGAGGGATCCCCTCTATCTTTAGTTAAGAACTGATTAACCACAGTATCAGATCAGTTAGGATGCTCAGGAACAAACAAATCCCAAGAAAACCTATTAAAAACCAAAAAATTATCAAATCTGACCGATTGTCACCCGATGGCTCGGCCGCCGAGTCACCTTCTGGTGATCTGGCTTTAGGCCAAACCACTAGTTCGGCCGAGTCGTTTTGATGTGACTCAGCCGTCAGCGGCTTTTATTGGTTTTTCGGGTTTTGACTTGTTCCATCGTTACGTGTATTTTGTCGTTTCGTTGATTTGTACGCTATTTTGGTGGTCGATGAGCGTGCGAGCCATTTGGTGGTGGCCGGTGAGCACGCGGGCTACTTAGTTCTCCGATTTGGTGGCCGATGGGTGTGCGGGACACTTGGAAGTGGCCGGTGAGCACGCGGGTCACTCGGTTTGCCGTTTCGCTTCATGTATTCGTTGGCATCGGATAATTCCCTTAGACTTAGATAATGACGTTCATCACCTTCTCTCTGTCGCGAGCTGTATGTGGATACCTATAAGTATTTTTAGACGCATACACTTATTATCTGCAGTAATTATTTTTACCTTAATTGGTTCTTTGAAGGAATTCTCGTCCATTACATAACTGGATGTAAGAATAGTCATCTTTGATCCCGGTGAGTTGACAGTATTTTACAAACCAGAAACAGAGAATATCAGGTTTACAGGCTCACTGCCAAAGTTTACAACCTGCACAAAGGGGATAAATAGAAGAAAGATTTTCAAAAAAGTAAAAATATAGTAAATTGAAATCATAGCCAACACCAGGTCAATTTGTAGAAGCAAACAACATTTTTCAAAGTCAAAAACAAAATAAGAGAGAAACAAAATAACATTCAATTGATAGCTGCCCAATTTTTGCATGTTAAACTGAAATAAAATATGCTAAAAAAGTATATTCTGCTCTTGGAATATAATGCTTGCAATCTTAGTGCAGGTTTACATGTTTAGACATTACTAATGACAGAGAAATAGATGATTATTTTCAAAAATTAAAGGGAGGGATCATAAAGGTCGAGAGGGTTGGTGAATTTTATTTGTATTTGTTTAACAACCTCATCTGTTAATATTTTAAACTGAATACACATTCATATATATAACCTCAAAATTATAACTATCGGTACTGAAACTAAAAAGTAAAAAGGAAAACAACCTAACAGGAAAAATGTTTTATTAAAGAAAGAATACTATAAAATGCTTAGTTTTTAACTAATGTCAGGAATATTTTTGTATATGCACCAATAAGACCGACAACTAACATGCAAAAGGATACATTGTTAAATCATGATATAAACAACTGTAAGAAGTAAAGAGATTACTAATAAAAGATGATTTTATCGTGCGGTAAAAGATGATCTCATACATTCTATCAATTCTATCAATCAGTAATGAACCAAAATATACTACTAAATGAAAAGTCCATCAAGGGGCTTTTTTTATGCTTACCTTGGCAAGAACATTAGCATAAAGGTACCTAGAGTTGTTATCATCATAGTGCATATGCTCCATGGCAATATTCATAGCCTTTTCTCTCAGCTAAACAATTAAATACGGCATACATACATATATGCTTCGTGCAATAAAAAAGTTACCATGCAATGAAAAAGATCTTGCTTTTCTGGCAGTTCTCTTCAGTCACAAAATCAAAGTCATAGATAGCATATCTGCACTCATCAACGGGAAGGGTAGCGGTGAAATCCTCATAGCTTGAAATGGGTTCACCAACCTTTCCAAGAACGTCAGCTTGCACTCATCATTCACAGCCATCCCCGACACTGCGTTGGCCTTTAAAAATAAAAGGACAAACATCTAAATGAGATAATTATCACAATTATGATTAGAATATGCGCATAACTGAATACAACTGGGCCTAGAACCATGACTACAACAATAGAAAGCTAAGATAGAACGGAAAATGAAGCGATCATATTAACTGCTTACGTCGTGTTCTAAATTGTGATCTACGCCTGAAGCCACAAATTAAGAAGTACACTACATGGGTTTAGAATTAATAAATAAAAACCGAGAATTTAACAAAAGCTTACACAATAGCATAGAAATGAAAATTTATCGGAATTAAAAACCTTAATTTGGAAAATGGAAAAACAAAAAATCATCTAATCTAACAAGTTCCAGTAATTACAAAACTAATCCATCACGACCGTTCAAATAAACCTGAATTGATGCGATCTCACTATCTCAGCATCGATTAAGTCAAATTCTTCTGAGTAATTACGCGATCTCAGCACTCCGCCGATCAACTACTAAAAATAGATCAGGATTGTAAAATTTGTTAGCTCAATCAACTGATCTTAGCAACAATATGATAGATCTGGCGTCAGAATCTTAGGATCCAGACAAAAAAAATTCACCAAAATAACAAAAACAGCATCGCAAACCCTAAATTCAACAAGAAAATGTCTACACAATTCCTCACCATCTTGGGAGTGGCGATCGGAGTGGGAATTGGCGAGCGAGAGAGAAATTAGATATTTTTTGGGAGAGAAAATCTAGGGCACCAAAGAAAGGGATCCGAAGTTTCTATTAAAAGAGATTCCTCTTCACTGCAGTGATCTCTGTCGATCATTCAATACCTCGCAAAGAAAAATTATGCGACCTGATCCTTCTCGGCTGGCCTTCTCCTCGGCGATGGCGGCCAAAGCAGCCGCCAGCGATCTAAACTTCGACGAATCTGACGAGGAGCCCGGCGAGGTCATCGAGTCAGCCCCACCCCTCCGTGTTGTCGAAGAGAGGGCCATCGCCACGGTCGGCGTTGGACTCGGGAAGAAGCTGCTCAAGAGCGGCCGAGGATGGGAGACCCCTTTCCTTGGCAATGAAGTCACGAGTTCGTTATAATGAGAGAGCGGAGTGTATAATGGGGAAGTTGTGGGCAACTGCAAAACGTGGTCACGGCTGTGGGGAAGTGGGGAAGAATTGTTTAATTGGAGATAAATACGTGGATATTTGAAAATTTTACTGTTCACTTTTAGGTTTTCCTTTAGTTATAGGGGCTGTTTGCTTGCCAAAAAAAAGAAGGAAATCAAGGAATAGGAAACCTATTTTCTTAAAAAAATGTTTTATAGTTGTTTGGTTGGTTAAAAAAAGAAGGAAATCAAATAATAGGAGATGAGTTATCACCATATTATTGGATAATGTGAGTGGTTTTTTAAAAAAAGTTGTTTTGAGGTTGTTTGGTTGGTTAAAAAAGAAGGAAATCAAAGAATAGGAAACATATTTCTTATAATTGGTTCTTCTCTTGTGTTTGGTTCATTCTTAAAAATAGGAGATGAGATGAGATGAGATTAGTTGTCATTATATTATTGGATGATGTGACCCACACTTAAGGAAATCAATTTTCTTGTTTTTTTGGAGGAAATGGGTGGAGGTGAAAGTTAAAGGAGATGAGATGAGTTGTCACCATATTATTGGATGATGTGATTGATTTTTAAATATGAGATGGGATGAGATGAGATGAGTTGGATGATGTGATGATAAAAATAATATTTTATTAGATGTTGGATGACAAAAGTAATATTTTATTGGATGAGTTGGATGATAAAATGATATTTTATTAGATGAGTTGGATGATAAAATAATATTTTATTGAATGTTGGGGTAAGTTTTAGGGATGGAAATGGTTGAAAATAGGAAATGGGAGATTTCCATGCTCCCATTTCCTATTCTTGGTTTTTAGGAAACCAACCAAACAGCCCCATAAAGGAAAATAGATTTTCAAAACCAACCTCTTTGGTGAAAAATTCTTAAAAAAATACATGTTTCAAACTTAATTTCAAAAACCGGTCCAATTGCGCTGAAATTAGGTCGGTTTTAAAAAAAAATTTCCAAACTTCACGGAAGTTGAAGTCCCGTGAAGTTTTGTTATATAAAAAACTTCACGGGACTTCAACTCCCGTGAAGGTCAGGAATTTTTTTTTTCAAAAACCGACACAGTTTCAACTAACTTGGTCATTTTTAAAATTAAGTTTGAAATGAGTCTTTTTTTGAAAATAAAATTCAAAACAGGTCGGTTTTGAAAAATTGTCCTCGTATATCTTGTTTACAAAATACAAAATATATGGAAAAATAGACAATCTTTTGGTGCCCCATGACATTACCGTACACTACTACCACTATCTTAATAAACAATAATAAAAAACCAATAAATTGCACAAAACCCCCACTAAAAGTTTAACCTGTATTATAATAGATAAATAATCTTATAACATTATAAATGTGATTCAACCAGTACTATAATAGATAAATAATCCCGGAAATTTTTTGTCTTAAAATTAAGAATGCTATTTTCATTTGATATCTTCACTATAAATTGTTGTTATAGTAATTTTCGAGTGCAAATTTATCAAAAGAAGACAAAAGAGAAGGAAACATGAGTGGGGTTTTAACTTTGGTTCTTTGTGATCCATTTGGTCCCCATCACCATCATGATGATGATGTAGATGATGATGATGTGTGGAACTCTCCTACATCCCGTCCACAGCATCGCCTTAGGGCCTGTTCGTTTGGCCAAAAAAACTGGGAAATCAAACTTTAGGAAACCTATTTCCTATTATAATTACTTTGAAGTTGTTTGGTTGGTTAAAAAAAAAAAGGAAATTATAGAATAGGAGATGAGATGAGATGAGTTGTCACCTTATTATTGGATGATGTGAGTGATTTTTTTAAAAACTTGTTTTGAGGTTGTTTGGTTGGTTAAAAAAATAAGGAAATGAATTGGAGGTATATTATTGGATGATGTTTTGAGGTTGTTTGTGTTTGGTTCGTTTTTAAAAATAAGAAAATAGATGAGATGAGATGAGTTGGAGGTATATTATTGGATGATGTGACATGTACTTAAGGAAATTAATTTCTTGTTTTTTTTTGAGGAAATGGGTGGAAAGGAATGTTTAATGAGATGAGATGAGTTGTCACGATATTATTGGATGATGTGTGTGATTTTTAAAAATGAGATAAAATGAGATGTGATGAGTTGGATGATGTGACACATTTCTTGTGTTTGGTTTATTTTTAAAGGTAAGAAAGGAGATGAAATGAGATGAGTTGGAGGATAAAAATAATATTTTATTGGATGTTATGGGTGAGTTTTAGGGATGGAAATGGATAAAAATATTATTTTATTGATTTCCTTGTACCGATTTCCTTTTCTTGGTTTTTAGGAAACCAACCAAACAGCCCCTTAATCTAGCTGTCACCACACAATAGGGACCCATAGCATGGTTTTGTTTTCTTAATCTACTCAGGGGCTGTTTGGTTGGTTGCATAAAAATCAAGAAAAGAAAAATGATACATAAAAATTAATAAAATATTATTTTCATCCATTTCCATTCAAGTGATGCTAGGGACACAAGTCACACACCCTTAAACCACACTCCCAACCACATCCCTCTCTCTCTATTGTGTTTTTTAGATTTTTTTAATGAAACATGTGGGTCCCAAGAAGCACTATAGAGAGAGAGGGATGTTGTTAGTAGTGTGGTTTAAGGGTGTGCCTCTAACATTTCTATTTTCATTCTTAAAACTCATCACAACATCCAATAAAATATTAATTTTATCTCACAACTCATCTCATATCATCTCCTAAAAATAAACCAAACACAAGAAATGAGTCATATCATCCATCTCATCTCATCTCATCTTTAAAAATCACTCACATCATCCAATAATATGGTGACAACTCATCTCATATCATTAACATTTTATTTCCACCCATTTCCTCAAAAAATCAAGAAAATTGATTTTCTTAAGTGTGGGTCACATCGTCCAATAATATAATGACAACTCATCTCATCTCATCTATTTTCTTATTTTTAAGAATGAACCAAACACAATAAAAGAACCTATATATTACAGGAAATAGGTTTCTTATAATTTATTTTCTTATTTTTTTAGCCAACCAAACAACCTCATAACAAGTTTTCTTAAAAAATCACCCACATCATCCAGTAATAATGTGACAACTCATCTCATCTCATCTCACATTCTTTGCTTTCCTTCTTTTTTTAGCCAACCAAACAATCTCAAAACATTTTTTTCTTAGAAATATGTTTCCTATTCTTTGATTTCCCTCTTTTTTTAGGCAAACAAACAACCCTCATATCATTAATAGCTATAGTTGCCAATTTCTAATTACTAGGTGGATTGTACGTGTGTTGCACGTAGTAAAATATCTCGATTGTTTACTTTGTTTATTTCTTTACTATAACTGAGTTGCAATATAGTTTGTTTTTACCCAAAAAAATATATTAAATTTTTTTGGCATGTCTCCATGGATAAAATATTATTGGTTTCAATATTTCCTTCTAGAGAAATCAGTAGTTTAGCTCATACTAAGCATAGTCTTATCGCAATTCATCTATATTTTATTATATTTTAATCACTCTTATCCGAATATAATTTTAAAGATCTAATGACTCAACCCCTTCCAAAGCACACCCTCCTCCACACTCGTTCAGGTTAGAGAACACGTCCTCGCTTGCAAATAATGATATTAAACGACTTACAAAGCTGTTGATCATGCTCGTGAACAAACAGTCGATGAGGGTTTCCCGCAGTCGGATGCAGCTTCGATCCTGGCAACGGTGGGGAAGAAGGAGAGGATGAACGTTGGGGCCGACTCCTCCTCCGACTTTATGCCCGATCCTGAGCGCGCGGGGTGGACTGATAGCCTGTACATGCAAGAATCGCAGGAATACGGAGCTAATTTCACTCGTGGTACCTCCGACGATCAAGTTAGTTGATGAACTTGGGGAGTGTTTGTTGAGAGGCCCTGGGCCATTGAGGTCCTTGTAGGGGGTTTTTCTCTTGGAATTATTAAAAATCAAAAGGGGAGTAAAGCTAAGGTGCAAGAAGAAGTAGTCAGAGCTCTTTTTTTTCGTCCTTACATTCCTTACCTCCTTTTATAGTCCCCTTGCCTCTGGGAGTTTGACCCTCGGCTTTTGTTGACTATGCATAGGAGGCGGTTTGAAAGGTAAACAGGCAGGCTACTGAGTCATCTTTCTTCCTCCAGATGTCGGCAGACGACTGGGAGGGAAGTCACTCGGTGTTAGGGGAGAGAAGTCTTCTCAGTGCTCTGGGTTTGTCAGAGTAGGCAGGGTGTAGGGTAGGTCGGCTATGTGGTCGTCCTTCTTTCTCCAGGTGGTGGCTGGGAATTGGAGGAGAAGTTATTTGTGTACAGAGAAGCATCATGACAATTCTCTGGGAAATGACTTTTGAGTGGAATAGGCGGCTTGTGCATGAGATCCTTGTCAGAGCGTATATCTTGATGGGACTAGTCAATGTTGTAGGTTTGAGTGACATTTGAAGTGATCTTGGTCTGATCTTATCCCTTTAGTCGAGGCGGGTTGATCCGTGAGTCATCACTATGATTTGTCGACCGACAACCGAGTGAGTTTAGGGACGAGAGCACCATCGAGACGTTCGCTCGGGGAGTCGTCTTAATTGCGGAGGACCGACTGGTCCCGCGCTTCGAGTCGGTTATGACGACTCTTGGTCGAGAGAAGGCTCGCCTACTTGACTGGTCAATAGACTTGACCTCGACCGGGCTTCTGAGTTTCTTGAGCCGGTCAGGACCATGGCTTTTTGGGCCTTTATAGTCAATCTTTTGATGTTCTTATCTCTGGATGGTAAATCACCATAACAAAAGCTATAATTTAAAATTAAGATCATCTAAAATAAAATTTTCATAATAAATAAATAAAATAAAGGTAATCAAAATATGCCTAAATGCAACTTGAATGTAATTAAGATATAAGATAGTTTAGTGTTCAAAAATGTTATTCACAAATAATGCATTACAAAAAAGTTCTCAATCAATCAAACAATCATAGGATGTAATTAACAAAATATTAAGAAAAACTCTAATAAATTTCAATTATTTTTTCGCCGTCTTAATCTTGTCCATCAATTGCATAAAATTTATAACACAAATATTAAATATATATTTTATTCTTCTAAACAGAACTTTTTTCATTCCTGTCCATCAATTGCATAAATTTTATCAACTATTCCAATCACATCTATATAAGAAAATAGTTAAAATTTAGTATAATTTGACATACATGATAATTTATTAGGAATGTAAAATTAATACGTACCTATAAGAACTTCTTTTCAATCAATTATTGATTTGATCGCTCCGTCAAGAAGAAATTTGTATTTGTATTTTTTATATCATCGCCATCATCCTCTAAAACCTTGATATTTGTACAATAACATAAATGAATAGATATTGGAGTGCTTACTGGTTTGTACATCTTATTTACAGTAACAATCTTTACATTTGAAAAAAATATGAATTCTTCCTTCTTATATTAATTTTCTCAATCGTAATGCATCATTTTGATGGTAAAAACCATATACATGAGTGTTCCGTTAAAAATTAAATATAATACACTATAAATTAAAATAAATTTGTATTATTTAAAATTTTAATTATTAGTATATATAAAAATTTAATGTACATTGTTATCACGGAGAATAAAGTTAATTCGAGGTGAAAGTTCAGTGTTTGTGTTATGACCTTCCCATATTTGAGTGATTCTTCCTTTCAAGATGACTTTATTTTTATCTACTCGAAGGTCATTTAATGGCGTGTATGCTATAATTTTATTATTTTGTCCTAACACACTAATAAAATATTTACAAATTAATTTAATAAGAATATAATTTTAAATCATCAGGAGAATGAGAATTAATAAAATTATTGAAATAATTAATAAAATATCATAATATAATTTTATAAAATCTTGTTAATTAATAATAATTAGCAAAAACAACTCATCGGTTTGTACATCTTATTTTATACTCTAACATGTCCATGAAGGTTGAGGGCCCGGTCGAAACCTGAGCTCATGGAGCCGTATCTTTTTTTTAAATCTGCTTTAGAATTTCATGGCGAGTAAGACACGAACTTGGGTTGCTCTAGCATCATGCTAGAGGACCCTGCTATTGCACTAAAACTCCAAAGTCATGTGAGAATTGATGATTATAATTTTATACTCTAAAGATTATCATCCCGATCTTTGGTGAGAACAAGGCAAATATGATATATGATGAAAAACTAAAACAGCAAGTGAGACATCTTCAAAAAGAAACTGAGTTAGTGTCACAACTAGAGTTAGTTGATGCTCTATAACACCTTGGATTGGCTAACCATTTCGATGAAGAGATAAATAATTTATTCAAATCTATACTAATTTTTAATTTAGTCCCTTTAACCATTAGATCAAAACTTTCGAATCAAGGTTGGCTCTAATACAATCTTAAATTTAGTCCCTCTAACCATTACAACAAAACTCCAAAGTTATAATAAGACTCGAGGATTATCGTTTTATAGTCTAACACTAATTAAGAGTGCTTTCTCAAGTTCATCAGAAGGCCTCCAAGTCACTGCTCTACTCTTTAGACTACTCAGAGAGAATGGCTTTCAAATTGTAATGGGTAGTTGTAGGCGTCTAAAAATGCCTATGGGTGCCCGCACACAGCTCAAGCCAAAGAGAAGGCGATGAACGTCATTATCCGAGTCAAAGAGGATTATCCAAGCGAATCGGCGAACTGTTGATGACACGACAACGAACCACCACAATGGCAAACGCCAAGTGGACCGCACGCGTCAATCAACTCAAAGCGTACAAACACGCCCAACAGTCAGTTAGCACGCACGCATCATTCAGCTCGTGCATGTCAATCAGTTCGTGCGCATCGGTCAACACGCCTGCATCAATCAACACGCGCGCATATCAACCAACGCGCGTGTTGACGGTCAATCCCGCAACGAAGCGCGTAAGTCAACAAGACGATCAAATATGCAAAACGGTGGAAAATACAAGTCCCGGAAGAACTGGAAAACACGAAAATCAACGAAGCCAAAAGCGCGCCGCGCGGTACGGACCAAACCGACCCGTGCCCGCGCAGGTCGGAATGATCCGACCCGTGCCGGCGCGGGTCGGATGGATCCGACCCGCGCAAGCGCGGGTCAGATTTGACCTGCGCGCGCTGTTTTGACCCGGTTTGGTTTTTGACGGTTTTTCTCAGAATTTGGTCGTTCCTGAGCATCCAAACTGATCTGATATCATCCCCTAACATGGTTAATCAGTTATTAACTGAAGATAAGGACGAATCATTCATTCTCATCCAAATAACCGCTTCCGAAGCTTATAAATACGAGCTCGGGTGCTCATTTCTCAAGGGGGATTAATTATCAAGACGAGGAGGTGCTGCCGGATTGAGGAGTCAAAGGAGCACGATTTTAGCGAGGGTGAGCGAGATCCCGGTGAACTCCAGCATAAAGAAGGAGCTATTCGAAGGATCTGAAGCCCGATTCCACCTTTCCTTGAGATCAGGCTTGGTCTTGATCTTAAGAAGAGTTCTGATTTCGCTTGGTCGATCTCAGCGCTTCAAATCAAACACTACCTCGGTGAAGACGAAGCTCTGCCGAATTTTTTATCAACCGGATGCGGATCTAAGGTAGTCCACGGATAAACCCCGGCATAGGCAAAGACACCTACGCAAGCAGAAGACCGATAAATGATCTCTGCGTTTGTTTGACGAGAGTTGTATTTTTCATTTTCATTGTGTAAAAATCTTATAAAAAGACTATCTTTTTGTTTTCATTGTAACGACTGAAGTTGTAATGAATACCACAATGAATACATCAATTTTCGACGCAAACAAACTGGCGACCACAGTGGGAGCCAACAGCTTCGCTGCCGAAGCTGTCGTTTCGCAACCTCGGATCTGCATCTCGGTTGAAGAAGTGGTCGAATACGAGTTTGACCAACTGACGTTCGAGGAATATCTATCGTCCTCCTCCTCCAGATCCTCCGCCTCTCGTAAGTGTAGGAAGATCAAGACCCCCGTTGTTGTGGTAGCTGAACCTTGCAACGCTTTTCCGGCCTCCAACGAGTCCGAATCTGCAGATTTGAACTCCTCCTCAATCAAGGAGTTGAGTACAGAAGGCGCGCCCACTTTATCGAAGAGAGCTCGCCAAAGGCAGCGCCAACGCCTTGCGCGCCAACTCGCTAGGGCTTTGGAGTCAATTGACGGGATCTATTACGAGGCGGATCTAAAAATTAGGCAACGCCAAGCGCTCCAATAGCGGACAAATGCTTTCTCCTCCAAATCACCAACAAGTGAATGAGTACAAGTCAAAAGGACCCGTTCAACTCTTGAAGAGCAGATCAAAAAGCGCCGCGCACTGCTTGCGCACACGCGAATTCTTGCGCAAGAAGCAAAAAGGTTGTATAGGAAAGAAGTGGAGAAGAAGCCACAAAAACTGCACAAAGTTTGGAGGCCAAAGTCTAAGACGGCGGCCAAAAAGTTTGAAAAACGCGAGTCACTCCAATCCGACCCGCTAATTTACAGGTCACTCCAATCCGACCCGCCAATTTGCAGGTCACTCGGATCCGACCCTCCACTTCGCGGGTCACTTCAATCTGACCCTCCAAATCACAGGTCACCCAAATCCGACCCTCCACTTTACGGATCACCTGGATCCGACCTTCTAACCCGCGGGTCACTCAAGTCTGAGCCGCACCCGGGTCAATGCGGAAGACATTCTGTACCTATTTCGTTGATCCCTTCGAGTTCCGCACCTCCGGTGGAACACCGTGACAGCATGGATTTGTCCCGATTTAAGAGCGCGGAATGTCTTGGTCCTTCGCACACGGGTCGAGGTAAAGCCCTAGTCAAAGAATGCTGGGTTCGGGTGACTGAATCCCGGACAACTACTCAAGCTGGGGGTAGCACATAGAAAACTCCAGTTTCCACCCGCCTGGGGGTGTGTATTAAAGTCTAAGAGCCCGTTAAGAGTTCACGCTTACAAATGCGTGACTCTAAACGCGCAACTCTTGGGAACGCTAACAAGGAGTTGCATACTCAGAAAAAAACACGTAAGACAAACGAACGTGTTATACCGGAGGATTAATGTAAACAGCCGATAGGTTGCTCTGACGGCAACGTCGATGAGTTGTACTATCAGGCTGGGGGTACGAACAAATCTCAAAAAAGAAGTACCCGGGAAGCGGACCCTCACTGTCCATGCGCCAAGATAATCAGGGCAGTATTATCAGCGTGTAGCTGCCCCAAGACCGCTCCACAGAGGGTCTCAGTATTTGAGAGGATCTCTAACGGAAAGGCTAAGTCCAATCTAAAGCGTTTCCGTAAGAAACAATCGGTCGTTCAAGGTGACGGACTTACAGAAGTCATAATAAATATGGCTGATAAGGGAAAGTCGATTCGACCTTCTAGCTCTGACCCGCTTGTATCGCATCGTCTAACCCGGTTACGATCAGGAACTATTAGACAAAGGGATTATCAGAGAATGCAGAGAGGATTATCCTCGGATGATGAAGCATCGGATGCTAACTCGGCAATCGTTTCTGATAATACGGTATCCAGTCCGGGACAATCCTGCGAAGTGTTTATGATTAACACCGAGGAAATAGCCAAAATGATTGAGGATGCCTTGGCCAAGCAAAAAGAGAACTTCAAGTTCGAAATGGAAACGGCTATGCGGCGGATGAGGGAAGAACATGACCAACAAATCCGAGCTTTGTCGAATCAAATTGGCGAATCCAGTCATCGCAACACTGTTAACCAAGCAAATAGCGATTCAGATATGGATGAACGTCTCAATACTGATAACCCTCCCGTTGACCAAAACACTGGGGGTGACTCCACTAAAGATAACAACGCTAGGGGTGGTTCCACCGAAGATGACAATGTCGGGGGTGGCCGCGTTATTCCTCTTTCAAATCGTCCAAGGCCCGATACGAGCGAGGATGAGAAAATGAAAGATCTCGAGAGCAAAATCAACGCTCTAATGTCTGCACGAGAGGTGAAAAGGACCGGCATTCTATGTCCTTACCCGAGAGAGTGGGATTCGATCCCGTATCCGACGAAGTTCAACCTGATCAACTTCACGCCGTTCGACGGGAAAGGTTCGCCCACTCAGCATTTGATCTACTTTAAGTCCCACTTGGGCAAGATCTCCGGCAATGAAGCCTTGATGGTTCAGTCATTCGTTAGCACCCTTTGCGGGCCCGCCTTCGATTGGTACTACCATCTTAAGTCTGCAAGCATTAATAGCTGGGACGACCTGGAGAGCCTATTCCTCGCTCATTTCTTTAATGATGACACTGAGGTGTCAATCAGGACACTCTTTGATGAGAAGCAAAAAGACGACGAAACGGTCGATGACTTCGTCAAGCGCTTCCGGAATAAGGCGATGAACTGCCGAGATCCGATCACAGAGGACTTCATCATCCAAACCTGTCACAACAACCTCTCCTTGGATGTGTTGGAGGTTATGGGAGTAGCACCGTCTAATAACTGGAAAGAGTTGAAGGTGCGCGACGAGCGGGCCGAACGCTTCCTCAGAAGGAAGTAAGCCGAGAGAAGCCAACTGACGGCTAACTCTCCGAAATCAAATTTCTCCTCCCGTAGTAAAGGAAAAACACCTACAGCAGCTGTTGACGCTAATCAGACGTTGCAACAGCAACCCCGAAGACAACAGAAGACTTCGGGTTCAAGACTCCAAAAGGAGCACTCCTTCAAGGACGAAGACGTTCCAGCCATCTTCGAATCCCTCCTTGAAAACAATAAGATCAAGCTTCCACCTATCACAAATCAAGAGGAAGCTAATAACACTGCGGATCAAAAATACTATGCGTGCCACAGGAGGGTCCTTCATCCCACTAAGGATTGTTTTGCTCTCAAGAATAACATCCAAACCTTGGTTGAAGCCGACGTTATATCACTCAATTAAACCGAATGAGCACTCCGACAAGTATACGAGTATAAACTACTTCTTAATACTCTAATAGGTATGTGAGTCTAAATTGTTTCCTACCATTGACGGGAAGTTCCTGGAGAATTTTTATATATAATATTCTTAAGGATAACCCGGTCATGTAACTGATTATAATGTCAAACCCAGTTTCGCAAGGAAAGCTGGGGATGGATGATTCATGTAATGGGAAGTTCCCGGAAGAATGCTAAATATAACTTTCTTAGGGATAACCCGATCATTACAAATAAAGTAATATACACTAAGTCCCCACTGTGATTTCCGAACACTCTGTTGCTGAGACGAGATTCGATCACTTCGTTGGATCAATCTTTCCTCACAAAACTCCCATTGGTGTTTGACGACTCACAGTCTTCCACTACAAAATCCCCCATTAATCAGACTAATTGATGGTGGGACCACCAAAATTCCTTTCGGTTAAATCCGCTTAAACTTTCGCTGTATCTTTGCACTAAACATCCTCAATGTTAGAGTTCGGACATGGTACTCAAAATTCTAATGTCTTGATCATTGACGATTGTCAAACCCCTCCGTGTTAAGTATTTGACACTTAACACCAAAAACCCCTTTTGAGTGATTTGTACAAGTCAACACTCCCACTATGATTTATACTCCCACTCCCACTATTTATCTGGTCAAACCTTCTTATAGTTAGGACCACAACCAAAATCTCCTCTCGATTCCTCCAATGAACGAGAGGTCCACAAATCGAGCGATCAAACCTTCCTATAGTTAGGATCGTCTCAAACCTCCTATTCGGTCAAACCTTCCTACAGTTAGGACCACAACCAAAATCCCCTCTCGATTCCTCTAATGAATGATAGGTCCACTTTCAAATTGAGTGATCAAACCTTTATACAGTTAGGATCACCTCAAACTCTCGCTTGGTCAAACCTTCCTACAGTTAGGGCTAAAATCATAATTCACTCTCGATAAACGAGAAACCCACCTTTTGTTTGATAATCGAACCTTCCGACAGTTAGGATTATTTGAACCTTCCCGGATTCTTAAAGTGGAGATCACACTTTGAGTTTTTTTTGTGACTGGAGATAGAATATAAAATTCTTCCTCTTCAGCTCTAGGAGATAGAATATAAAATTCTTCCTCTCCCGTATCGGGTTCGTCTTTGCCCCAAGAGAAGACACCACTTTCTCAAACTCCTAAAATCTGTGCCTCACACGCATGGGGAATTTTATTCCGAATCCTAAGTAGGGATAAGTCAGCGCCTAATACGCGTTGTCGGTCAGTCTTTTACCGTAAAAAGGATAAAAGCCCATATATTCGATATTGTGCTAGGTTGTTATTAATAACACCAAAATCCGTGCCTCACATGCATGGGAAATTTTATCCTGAATCCTAAGTAGGGATAAGTCAGCGCCTAACACGCGTTACCGGTTTAGTCTTTCACCGATTGAAAAAGACACCAGAATACACGCGCGGGGAATTTTATCCCGAATCCTGAATAGGGTTAAGTCAACGCCTAACACGCGTTGCCGGTTAGTTCTTAACGGTAAAAAGAACAAAAGCCCACATGTTCAATATTATGGCAGGTTGTTATTAATAACACCATAATCCGTGCCTTACACGCGCGGGGAATTTTATCCCGAATCCTAAGTAGGGATAAGTCAACGCCTAACATGTGTTACCGGTTTAGTCTTTCACCGATTGAAGAAGACACCAGAATCCTAGTCTGGGGACTTTTATCTCGAAGCCTAAGTATGGATAAGTCAACGTCTGACACACGTTGCCGGGTAGCATATTCTCGTGACAATAGCAAAGTCTACGTATTCGAAATCGTAGCATCAAGTCTAAGAGAGTTCATTCTTTTAGCACAACGTCACATGCGGAACGGACTTAAACAATCTGCATGCAAGCCCGATTCAATCGGTAATCAGTAAAGGCACGTCAAATCCGTTGAAGGCTGGGGATTTGCCAAAAATCTTGAGTCAACGTCTAACACGCGTTGTCGGGTAGTTTATTCCCATGAGAAAGACGAAGTCTACGTATTCAATATCGTAGCACTAAAAGGGTTATCTCTTTTAGCACAACATCACATGCGGAACGGACTTAAACAATCCGCATGCTAGCCCGACTCAAACGGTAGTCGGTAAAGGCTCATCAAACCCGTTGATGGCTGAGAATTTACCAAAAATTCTATAAATGCGAGTCATTGACGTACCAGCTCCATCAGTTGGTCTCGTGACTCGAACATCCAACCACTTAGGGATAAGATCCGTATCTGCAGACGAAACAACTTTGATAGTTGGTCCTGTAGCCCCAAATTTGAGACCGTCACGCTCCAATGCCTTAAAAGCTTAAACTGTGTAGACTCCAGCAAACGTACGAGTATAAACTGTGTTAAACGCCGATCAACGCGTTACGACAAAATTCAACGCCACACAACGCATTACAGTAAAGATCGATGCCGGTCAACGCATCAGCAATCTCGCCAAACTAAGGCAAATGGTGATTTCAGGGAGTTCAATCGGATTCAGATATGAATTCTAACGAAGATGATCAGTTCAAAGTTAACTCAATAACACGAGCTAAGTTCGAAAACTTACACACCAATCTCAATTCAAGATTTCGACAACGGTCAGACGATAAACGTAGCGCCGGAAGAACTTCATCTATTCGACGAAATAATGAATAGATTGAAGGCTGAAGAAGTTAAGAATTAAGGTAGTTAAAAGTCGCTCTACGAAATGGAGGAGATGGCCTATCTTATCCAAAGCATTCCAGACTCCTCTATAAAAGAAAGAGTCTGAAATACTTTGGAGGGGGTATCTGTAGGCGTCTAAAAATACCTATGGGTGCCCACACACAGCTTAAGACAAAGAGAATGCGATGAACGTCCTTATCCGAGTCAAAGAGGATTATCCGACGCCGACAAGCGCATGAAGCGAATCGGCGAACTGTTGATGACACGACAACGAACCACCACAATGGCAAACGCCAAGTGGACCGCACGCGTCAATCAACTCAAAGCGTACAAACACGCCCAATAGTCAGTTAGCACGCATGCATCATTCAGCTCGTGCATGTCAATCAGTTCGTGCGCATCGGTCAACACGCGTGCATCAATCAACACGCGCGCATATCAACCAACGCGCGTGTTGACGGTCAATCCCGCAACGAAGCGCGCAAGTCAACAAGACGATCAAATATGCAAAACGGTGGAAAATACAAGTCCCGAAAGAATTGGAAAACACGAAAATCAGCGAAGCCAAAAGCGCGCCGCGCAGTACGGACCAAACCGACTCGCGCCCGTGCGGGTCAGAATGATCCGACCCGTGCCGGTGCGGGTCGGATGGATCCGACCCGTACCGGCGCAGGTCGGATCCATCCGACCCGCGCAAGCGCGGGTTAGATTTGACCTGCCCGCGCTGTTTTGACCCGGTTCGGTTTTTGACAGTTTTTCTTAGGATTTGGTCGTTCCTAAGCATCCAAACTGATCTGATATCATCCCCTAACATGGTTAATCAGTTATTAACTGAAGATAATGACGAATCATTCATTCTCATCCAAATAACCGCTTCCGAAGCTTATAAATACGAGCTCGGGTGCTCATTTCTCAGGGGGGATTAATTATCAAGACGAGGAGGTGCTGCCGGATTGAGGAGTCAAAGAAGCACGAATTTCAATGAGGGTTAGCGAGATCCCGACGAACTCTAGCATAAAGAAGGAGCTATTCGAAGGATCTGAAGCCTGATTCCACCGTTCCTTGAGATCAGGCTTGGTCTTGATCTCGAGAAGAGTTCTGATTTCGCTTGGTCGATCTCAGCACTTCAAATCAAACACTACCTCGGTGAAGGCGAAGCTCTGCCGAATTTTTTATCAACCGGATGCAGATCTAAGGTAGTCCACGGATAAACCCCGGCATAGGCAAAGACACCCACGCAAGCAGAAGACCGATAAACGATCTCTGCGTTTGTTTGACGAGAGTTGTATTTTTCGTTTTTATTGTGTAAAAGTCTTATAAAAAGATTATCTTTTTATTTTCATTGTAACGACTGAAGTTGTAATGAATACCGTAATGAATACATCAATTTTCGATGCAAATAGTAGTTTTTAGTTTTATAGATCTTTGCATGTTATATATTTTCTATGATGTCTTATATTCTCTTAATGTTTTAAAAAGAGACGTGAGAGAACCAATAACCTCTCTTTATAAAAAAAAATGTAGATATCAAATCAGTAAATTAGAAAATTGACCAATTCAACAATAATATTTTAAGAGGAAATCTAATCTAATAACTATAAATATAATTTGACACATATATAATTTTGCATAATGATTTTAGGGTTAGTTATAGAAACCTCACTCAATTATGGTGGATGACTCAAAAAAACCTCCTCCAACTATTTTAGATATGAGTTTAGAAACACTTCTCTAATTACAAGAGAGAGGGATAGGAAGATTGAAATCCAAACTGAAATTGATCTCCTCTTCTTGTAAAAATAATCTTCACAAAACTAATTTTGTAAACAAACACTTAAAACAAACTAAAACTCTTTTTAAACTTGTTTTAAAACTTTTCTTCTTAGTTCAGAAGTGAAATGGTATAGGGTATATATATGATGAAGAAACAAAGCTCAAAACCCAAGTGAAATCCAGCAAAATGATAAAAAAATAAAAACTAGAAAAATAGTTGTTACAAGCCATCAGTCGATTGACGGGTTTCATCAGTCGACTGATGAGCTGACCGTTGTAGGTATTTTTTAGCTCATCAGTCGACTGACGATCTTTATCAGTCGACTGATAGATCATCAGTCGAATGGTCAGTCGACCAAAATAAAACAGAAGTATTTGATAACTGCAAGCACTTTCATCAAACGACTGATTGGTCGACTGATTTCATCAGTCGACTGACCAGTCGACTGATTTCATCAGTCGACTGACCAATCGACTGATAACAAGTATACAGCTTAATTAAAGAAAAAACCTGATTTTCAAATTACTTTTAAAAATAGTAAAAAAATTCTAAAAATTATGAAACTTTGTAAAATGATCGTAAACATGATAATACACATGTTAAAAAAACTGATTTTCAAAAAGCATCTCTCAAATGTGAAATCTCATCATTTTGCAAAATCACATAAGTATGAATATGTTAAAAACTTAATTTTGCCAATGACTTAAACAAAACTTTGAAACACTTTAGAATGCATTTAGAGACTTATACAAGATATGAAAATAGTGTAAATAAGTCTTTAATTCATAACATAATATTTTATAATTTCAATAGAATATGAAACACATAAATGTGAAAAAGAAGATATATATTGTTTCATATCTATATAGCTAAACCAAAACAACTAATCCACATAGAAAACAAATAACTATTATATATCTATTTGTTTGCAAAAACTTTTGTGGATAAAACACATAAACCATTAAATTATGTGTGTATAATATTAAGCTTAAAATATTAACACACAAAGTATAAACCCTAAACTAATTTACCCAAGCATGATAGATCTTCAATATGCTTGACTTGGTTACGGATGAAGCTTGATCTTGAATATAACTTGATGTGCAATGGCTTCATACTGATATTCCGCCAACCTCCATTTGATGTGATCGTGTAGGCTCAATCCATCCAACCTCCAACTTATTGTTTGTCTAAAATACCTAATAAAAAAACATAAACACTAAACAAACAATATTAGGAATTATTTGTAATCATCAAAATAAGATTAGAAGATGTAGGCTCATAACATGAGACCTAACAATGTTAACATAAGATTAGATGTTCAAATATCATATTCTGATAATATTGAGGGACACATTTGTAGCAATGATGTGACAGATGTTAGTTTTTCGTGTCTTTATTATATGACATATGTCATTTTTTTGTTTTTAGAAGTTTCACAAATTTCTCTTTATATATAAAAGAGCAATATTGGAAAAAAGAATACTTTGCCTCGCAAGTAGGCCCAAAACGTACATTATATATGACCTCGATGGAATTTAAAGTTATGTACGTTGAATAAGATTACTCTGACATCTTAATCGTTTTCAAAAAAAAATATTCTTTTAATAAATTTTTTTATGCTTGGAAGTTAATTGTATAGGTGAGCGGATATTTAGAGGAGTTTAGAGTCTATTAACCTTCATTGATGATCGATTATTCAAGAGAAAGTAGATTGATGCACAAGTAACACTCGTTATAGGGTCGGAGTTGATCTCTCAGGCGTGTCCTCTGATGTTCAAGTCAGTAATAGATTAAACAAGTTTGTAGAATATAAAATTTAGTTATAGGGTGTTATCCAGCATAGCTTGCTGTAGTGGGGTTGTCCAATATATATATATAT
>BQKN01000975.1:84568-102833 GCA_022839385.1 Asparagus kiusianus
AATAACAAATAATCCAAGTCTTTATCAAAGACTCTTACTCTTCTCAGAGAAAAGTAGTTTTGGTCAAAATCCATGAAGTTCAAACAACCGGAATTATTTTTGGCAGGTAGCTCTTTCTTATTATTGATCTTTTTTTGACTTTCTTTTTGACACCATTAGGTTTTCACAGTTAATCTGGTTGTATATATTCTTTTCAAATATGTCACTTTCAAAATCCCTGTCATTATTTTCTGTGAAAGCACACCAATCAACAAACAATTAGAACGATAACCAAGTTCTGAAAGACACACGAAGGTACTGCTTAGTGTAGAAATTGGCAGTTGATGGCTCAGAACAGGCAGTTGACAGGTTGGCGGTCGACCGTGACGGTCGACCGCGTTCGTGCACAGAGCTTTCTATGCGTCTGGATCAGCGGCGGTCGACCGCAGGAGTTTCTGTTTTCGTGGCGGTCGACCGCAGATGTTTCTGGACTTTGAGGCTGTTCTGGGATTGAGGGCGGTCGACCCCCACGGTCGACCGCCGCAGCGGTGGGGGTCGACTGCCGCAGCGGTTTCGGGTGTGGTTCTGTTTCCAGACCCGTTTCGTTTGGGATTGGTATAAATACCTAGAGGATGTCTCTAGGGTTTGGGAGAAGGAGATTTGAGCTGTTGGAAGGGGTTTTCGTTGGATTGGGATCCTCTCCTCAGGGATCTCCTCCTAATATCTCCTAATGAGATCTTGGCCATCAATCTATCCATGGACGGCCAAGATCTCCTCATGAGGAGAAGTAGGAGGGGGAGGAGGAGTTAATCTTGACCGTCCATGGATAGATTGATGGCCAAGATCTCCTCATTAGGAGATATTAGGAGGGGATCCATGAGGAGAGGAACCCAATCCGTTTTCGTTGGGCTTCTATTCTAGGAGCAATTGGAGAGATTGAGAGTTGATTTGTTAAGGGTTTATAAGAGATTTGTAACCCTAGTTTGTCCCTCTTGATTTCTAATAGTGAAAACTCCCCCCTCCTTGCCCCGTGGACGTAGGCATCTCGCCAAACCACGTTAAAACTGGTGTTATTGTGTTTGTGCTATTGTTTGGTGTGTTTGGCTTTTTCTCTCGGCTATTTGGTTGGATCTCGGCACAGGGGTTTCTCCCCAACACTTAGTTGCATTAACAAATAGCCAGAACTTTTTAACGAGCAGCAAAAAGATTCTGGTTTAATAAGTTTACAAAATTTCTGCACCAAAAGCAATTAATTATTTCCTTTTTACATTGAACTCTATGACATTATATGCGAATAACTTCACTCCAAATTAAGGAGAAGGTACAACCATAACTTCCACCATTTCGTCAGTGCATTTATGAGGAAAACCTATGCAGGAGTAATGATGCAATTATAGATCCACCAAACACAGGTAAAGAAAAGAACAGACTCGCACAACCACCAAAGGTTTCCAATTGCAAGCTACAATGATTCAGATAGTTTTTCAATTAGCCATAGCTTTCACGAAACAGAGCGCCAAAATCATAACACAGAATTTCAACGAACATCATCGTAACCATAAAATTACTTGTACGAGGAGCAATATGCTCTCTCTTCAAAGTCCCATTTGGTGAATGATGAAGTATTTGCTGGTGCATCACATAATTCATTCTACACAATATTTGCTTTGAACAGTAAAAGGTTTCTATTACGTTTTAACTCCCTAGCCTTTCATGAAAATAATTACTTGTTCATCAAGGACAGAATTATCTACATGGAATTCAATACAACACGCTGTGCCAGACTTTCAAACTGTGCTCCATCTGATGTCGGCGTGTATCACTCCATTCTTTGAGTTAATAAGATGGTACGTCTCATTGATCCGTCCATTATTTACAACATCAGTGAGATTGATATCCACAAGCCCTAATGATTCCTGTGATCGATGCGTGTAAAAAAAATATATAAACTTGTCGTAAAACTAGGCTACAAATATACGTTGATGGCATAAGAATCATTTGTTTTACAGACCTTTGGATAGAAGTTGAAACCCTTTCTCTTGCTCATCACTTGAATGTGAATCTTCTCGTTTATTGGGGCCTCCTCCAACACAAATTGAAACTCTTCATTCCATCTCGGATCTCTGGTTTTCTTGATCAACTGGAATCAAAGTTGCATAATTGTTAAGAGGAAGCACTAGTAAGAGCATTGGTTTAGTGGAAATCAACAAATATAAGACATAAAGGAGAGAGAGAAAATTTGCATTGTATTTAAAATTCTTAAGAGCATGTCATGAACAAGACCATACACTTCAACAGTACATGATATGACGGAATTTATGAATTCGTAGATGGATAAAAAAAAAAAACTTAAATTCTTCGACTACACCTTCCACTAGTTTGAGCATACCTTAGTTTGCTTACGCTCTCCTCTGAAGAGGACAACTGCATAGGGATTGTTGTGATGGTTTCCTTCAACATCTACGGCACTTTCAATTGTTAAAGAAAGAACACCACCACCACTTGATGAAGTTTCTTCAGGCAGCCTAATGCTGCTGTGACCGTCTCCATCTAAATTTCCACTGAACTTGCCACTTTCTTCCTTAAAAGGATCAAACGTCAACTCCACCACAATTTTACCCCTGTTCTTTTTATTTTGAGGATCATTAGGATTCAAGTTCTTAAGAAGATCAAGGGTGAACTCCTTCGTCTCATAAGGAGTGAGCAAACTAAGTGGAATCACTTGCATTCCCAACTTATCATGCATTTTTACCTGCACAAGGTAGCTTCAGGATTCAGAATAACGTTTACTTGTATTCCTTTTTCATTCCAAATATATAGGAGAATATTATTTAATTTTCTGAATCAATAGGTCAGAAAGATGGTGTTGCTGTGGAAAGAATTTGAGAAGTCTACTTTAGACAGGGAATTTTCGGTTCAGTGTGAAAATTCACTTCATTACGCATCTCGGTAGCTAGTCTGAAAGAAGTATAAAAGAAAGCCAATTATGAGATGTATTTGCTTATCCTCAAGCAATGTTACTCTGAAAATGATGACAATTTTTCTACCAGTGTAAACAAATTAACATGAAGATGAAAATAATTTTTTTTTTAGAATTGGAATTTTAAAGATTGAAAATTTTCCTCATATTTTACAGTAGCTACTCTCAAGATAGGCAAAAGAAGATAAGACGCATACAGGGAACTAAACCTTTTCCCAGTCAAAGACATGCAGCTGAAGGACTTGAGTTGCTGGATCCTTCACAATGAGCTTGAAGTTCTCATTCCATTCAGGATTCAAATTGCTCATTTTAATTGAAGTTTTCTTTGAAGGAAGTCCTTCGCTCAAACTGAGTTTAACATATGGATCAGATTTACCAAGAAAATCCATTTTCAGGAGGTTAAATGCACGCACAACCTTTACATGTAATATGCCAACAGGTCTTTTTGTGGCTTCACTGCAAAGATAACAATTGAACATATCAGAGGATGATATTAAGAATTCAAGAAATAATTTTCCTATATGATACACTTGGAGAAATACAAGTCCAAATATTTGGAAACTTCACAATTATTTAAAAAAAAATCCATGATACTAGTCCAAAACTCAAACAAACTTAGAAGAAAGAGCACCAAAAATGAGGGCAAACAGGGATTCTTCATATTTTATATTAATAGAACAAATGTCAAGCATAAAGCAAGACCATCTAGAGCTTACACGAGTAGGGCAATATGGAGGATTTAGTAGATACTCGGTGAAGATTTGATGGAAGAATTTAGTGAAGTGCCTCATAGAGGATTTTTCATCTAATTCATTGTTGAAGACAGAATATGACAATTGATAAGTCAGCAAAAATATTTCTAGGAGCAAAGTGTAATGATAAAATGGTAAAATTATGACATATAGAATAAGCTCAATTTATGAAGTAGTAACAACGGAAGTGTGCGAGTCAACCAACGTAAATTTGGCCATGCACAACCTACCGGAAATACAAAATGCCCTTGCATAATTCCCCCCCTACTCTCATAAAAGAAAATACATACGCATACTGCTAAAAAATTTAACTCCATATTCACTTTAATAGTTGAGCTGTATATTTACTTATAGTTTGTTAACATCAGATGTTATAAATCAAAGAACCCATGAGCCCAGGTGATAATCATGCAGTCTTACCACATCATCCAGTGCATAGAAGAAATATAATATCATGAATTGTTAAACGAAATTGAATACGAATGTTTACCTAACATTATCTAGGACCGGTATTTCCAGAATATTCGGCCAGTGATAAAGATTTGAAATTTGCACAGCAACCATGTCCTATAAGTATCACATGAAAGAGTTAGACAACCCGATGAAATAGCTTCAGATCTTTCATTACCCTAACACGATGTAAGCCACAAAATATCTGAAAGCAGATTCTTTTCTTACAGTTTTTTTTTTAAAATAAAACTCCTCCTAGGTTTTATTTCAGTGATACTCAAATGGGTAAATGAATTCATGGTCATAAACTTTTGTCTCGTTCAGTCGGTATTTGTACTCTAGTTTTATTTCAGTGATACTCAAATGGGTAAATGAATTCATGGTCAAAAACTTTTGTCTTGTTTAGTCGGTATCTGAAAGCAGATTCCTTTCCGTCATTTATTTTCCTCCACCAAATGTCTTTTTTAGAGTTACTTCATCTTATAGATAGAAGCTTTCAGTAAGGTATATTTTGTACTCTGGTTTGTCTCTCACTTTTTAGGGTTTATGATGTTTGTTTACTTTTCAATGTTTTCATCAAAAAGAGAGTTAACAAACTATGGTAGTAAAGCTCCACAGTAATAAAATAGTTAAAATAAGATACTAGATTCACTCAAAGGGGGAAAAAATAAAATGCTAGAATATAATTAAGTACCTGAACAAACCGATATAGGATAGGAATAGCCATGAGATCTCCACCAAGTAATTTAAGTCCAAAGTCAACTTGTGGCTTAAATAATAAACAGAACAAGATCAATGATCGCAATATTTTGCAAAAAAAAAAAGAAGTAAGAAAATCCTGAAGGAATAAAAGAATTTACCTTTTCCATTAGGCAAACCGTCAAGTTTGCAAAACATGGAAAGCTTGGAACTAGCGGCTTTAGAGTAACACGTGGTGCCAAAGATACTTGTAGATCCAACAACTAAAAGAAAAAAGAAAGTGCAAATGATGTCTTAGAAGATGAATTGAATGTATCTGAAACAAAAGTACCATGAAAACTCTGATATTAGGGACTCACCTGTACAGTTATTTTAAATGACAACAACTTCAGAGTCAAGGTTATGTTGCAATTACCAGCCCATCGGATCCCAGGCTCAATAACTAATGCTTTCTCTTGAACTTCAATGACTTTAACGCCTGTTAAGTTTAACGAACAAACAATTTAGCTACTTCCAGCATGAAAAGTAGAAAAATAATATATCAAAAAATTATAAAAAGTAACCACTAGGGCCTGAAAAATCTGAGTTAAAGATGTTCCTAGGAAAACAAAATTGACTTGGAATGCTCAAAAACATCATGTACGCAAGAATAATACGCACAATTATTTTGCCAGTACAGATTACAATTTTTCTACACATAGCAATGATCACCGAGATACGCACCATGAATTATAGGTGGAAGACTACCAAGTGTTAACTGATCAAATTCAATTGACTGTATCTGGTATTTCCCTACATATTGATCAAATATTGGCTTCGCCAAGCTTTGTATGGTGTTGCATACTGCCTGTTCATAGCCATTTATGAAATGAAGATAATTAAGATGTTGGAGAATCACTATAACTTCCTCTAGAAATATATTTCAGCAACTATACATAAAGAAGAGGAAGAACCTTATCCAAGTATGGCCACATATCATAAACAAATTTATTCATCCAGTCAACCTGCATTAAAAATCATAAAGAACATTAGTAGTCAATCTTTAAGGGAAAAGGAAGCCAAATGCACTTGTCTTAACCACAAATTATGTTCTGGGTAACAATGATCCGACAAAAGCGATATTATAACAATACCCTGGAGAAATTTTCTTTTGATATGAAACGAATTTGTGAAATGTTTTACGAAAGAAATTAAATTATTTATTGACAAGAGCCGCAGACAACAGAATGTCCAAAAACAAAAACCACAGCAACCAGTTATCTCACAAATGAGCAATCTTGTTCTCGAGGAGCCCATGTAGGGACTGGACGCCTTCTCTGCTTGTTCATTGTATAAGTGATTTATTATTATTGCTACATGTTGACTCCCAGGTTTCACCCTTGAACAAAACAACACATACTTTTGTTAGTGATAATATTCTCCAGCAAAGTGTTACCCCACTACTGACCTTGGTTGTATCCTGTGAACACCATTCGTGCTGTTGTACATTTCATTATAAGTTCTCAAGTTATTGTGATGAATTATAAGTAGATAACATTTCATCCAGCACTACATCCAGCATCTTACAGTATCTGATGCAGCTATAGGAAATATCTATCTTATATATGTATCTGTTGGGTTAATGTATCTCATACAACAGTTAGTGTATCCTATAACGTGGTTTGTATCTTAATATAGATATATGTTACTATTTAAAAAGAGTTTTTAGGTTTTAATTATGGGATGCGAGTTTTCAAATTATTGGGGTGCAAGCTTTAAAATTATTCATAATCTCTCAAGAAAATAAAAGTATAAAACATACTAAACAGTGCATCAATTTTCTTTGGTTGACAACAAAAATACTTATTATTCCACATTAGCAAAACACTCAAAATGAAGTTTGAACTCCACATGAAACAATCCAAGTTTGCTCATATATAACAGCCTTGAAAAGCACAGCTTGCCTAAGCTTGAAACTCCTCTGTAATAACATGTTTATTTCACCAAGGGGCTTAGTTAAGTGGTATCCAGGTACACCAACATTACAATGTTGGACAGATAAAAAAAAAGGTCCAAAATCCTTGAAAATTAAATATATGGTGAAGTTCCAATAGCAAATATTCAATTAAGGATCCGCTATAAGATCGAAATTGTAGAGTATCCATAATTTTTACGGTACTAAACTTTGGGAGAAGCTACCTGTTATGTCCTTTATGTTTAGCTTCTGTATAGGGGGGCTATGTTTTGTGGGATGTAGTTT
This sequence comes from Asparagus kiusianus, assembly GCA_022839385.1. Classification (NCBI taxonomy): domain Eukaryota; kingdom Viridiplantae; phylum Streptophyta; class Magnoliopsida; order Asparagales; family Asparagaceae; genus Asparagus; species Asparagus kiusianus. Next base: position 91,668 of record BQKN01000975.1, read on the forward strand.
TAAGAACTTGTTAAAACTACACTTTTGAACTTGGAAGTATGGTTTTATAAATGTAACAACCATTTAGTTAATGTAGATAGGCTGGGTTATCAGCGATACTTCATCCTTTTTCTCAAAAAACTTCTTACAGTACTAGCTTCAAAAGACTTCTTGTAACACAAACTACTGTAAACAAAGCAAAAGACGAGAATCAATTGAAAAGGGTGAAAGGACGAAACGAAACCCACCCTCTCAGAGTCAGGACTTTTTACCCATGAAGGAATCTCAGGCAAGAGTGTCTGCAAAGTCTTTGAATCAAACTCATGCAAGGGTCTAACAACTGGTTCCTGCTGACAAAAAAAATTAGTGTTATAAACACAAATGCAATTATAAACTCATTATATCTACATAAAAATTCAACTAAAGCCAAAACATGCTGATTATACAAGCCCATGTTGCACAGATATTTTCGATTGAGGATATGTACCTGTATCCCAATACTTATCAAATAATTGGATAGTCTACTGCTTGAGGATACTTCTTTTAACAAATCCAAAAATTCACTATGTAGCCTAGATATAAAATGTATCTCATTTGTCCATATCATATCATATTCACGTGCATTTATCTTGATGTATCCATATATGGAATTAAAGAGTGTAATGCAGGAGTTAGCTTCACAATTTCATTTTATCTGCAAATGTTATCTCAATTGTCCATATCATATCATATTCATGTGCATTTATCCTGATGTATCCATATCATATGCCAACTAGTTCAACATAGTATTCACATCCATCGACTTGATAAAAGAAGACCATCAATTTGCCAAATATTTGGAGGTTAAGAGAAACAAATATCAAATGTTTCCAGTTATAAACTAGAAGCAGGTTTTTTTAAAAAAAATTCTCCATAGATTCCTTCTCAGGTCTTCACAGCACTCTATCACGCAATGGAATTGAAACCAGAAATTTCAATTCTGTAACATATAAATTATAAATCACAACAAATCAAACAACTCATCATAAGACAGTGTAATCAGAAGAAAACCATCCATCTACTTTCTAAAACCACATCCCTAATCAGAAAGAAAACAATCAAATGCCTTCATTCTAAAACCACATCAGTATATGGCAAATAAGAAACATATCTAAAGCGTTAAATGATATTTCAAAGTTAATATTGGGTCCTGACTGGCCCTTCCTCTCAAATGAAAGAAGGGGCAAAAAAAAGAATGTTAATTAAATACCTGAAAGTATTGAATACTAAGTAAATACCTGAAAGTATTGAATACAAACTAGTTAGAAAGTGGAAACCAAATATCTATCAATATACATGATGCACATAGTCTTAACCGGCACCGATACTGTATCACCATACATCAAAATATCCTGATTTTGGACTTCTTTTGAGCATTAACATTAGTGTTTACCGAGATAAATTTTGACAGCAAAACAAACATCGATCTGTTCCATGATGTGAGAACCATAAAGAGTAGTATTAACTTTCATGTTAGGTTTCAACAATAATGTATGATCGTAGGAATTTGTTGCTTATACTGGTAAGTAATGTCACAGTATAGTAAGCATATCAGTGTTCGCATGTGCGCGTGTGTTTGGTTTATGCCCTAACAGAGAGTTTGAAAAAGGGGTTTTACAGCTCATTCAGCAACAGAAAATAGTATGAATCAACTTAAACAAGGATGACAAGTATCGCACTAAAGACTAATTGGAGAAACCTTATAGAAAACCCAAAGACATCAAATTTTCAACGACGCTACTTTTCCTGCAAGCAATCAGGAAGCACTAGAATTTTTCTTCACAAGTATAAAACTCTCATAACTGAAGATGGTAGGTCCTCTCATCAGTTTTCAAGAAAATAGAAAAAATATACCTTTGGAACCTAGATATATATGCAAACGACAAACTGATCAAGCAAACACAAGATGCTTATCCAGATACAATCAAATAATACTTCAAAAAATCCCATACAAACCCAAAACCCATAAAGGATCCGTATCCCAAATGATCAGATTCCCAATGTATTTCCACTAATCCTCTGTTCTTCCAAATACAAAATTCATGTAAAACAAAGAAAGATTAGATTTTTTTTCGATCTGTTGATCACCTATTAATCTAAATCCCTGCAACAGAACAACTAAAGCCCGAAACTTTGTAATCTTAACCTCATCAACATGCTAAAATAACAGCAAGCAGTCATTTTAGGCCTAAAACCCACATCAAAATTCGATTAAATTTCATCCAAAAAGAAAGAAGAAAGAAAGAATCGTGAACCTGAGCATCTTCTTTGGGTTCAGAGTAGATGAAGAAGAAATATCCGATCAAGAGTCCGAAGGGAAGACCGAACACGAATCCAATGACGGCCAACAGGGTGCCCACAAAACCCATTTTTGGATCCGACCCGATAATGCATCGAGGATTTAATGAAAGAGAAAGAGCGAATTTAAACAGAGAATGGAGTTCGATGGGCTTCGGAAATGACGACTATTAAAGCGACGATGGATGATTCCCAATTTCTCCGACCAAAACCGCCAAAAACTATGAATCCTCGCTCGCATTCAACCGCTTTCGTATTTCTCCCCTTTCTTTTCTCCCCTAATTACCAGTTTGCCATTACCCTGCTGTTGTTTTTTTACTTACGGTTTTTCTATAGAGTGACCATGGACGCTCTATAATAAAGGAGAGAGATAGAAAGAAATGAATAGCTCATGAGCCCCCTGATTTATATTAATTTCTGTGCATAATTCATTTCTCTCTATCTCTCCCCTCTCTTATAGAGTGTTCATGGGTACTCTATAGAAAAAACCGTTTTACTTAATATCCTTGTAATAATGCTTTTTACCGATGAGACGAAATTGAAGCTTAGCTCTTAAATAAATGTGCATGAGTTTCCATTTTATTTTTCCTTGTTGGGAGATTAAGCAGAGTGTTTTACCGCATGCATTTAGTACTTTTAATTAAAAAATTCAAAACATAACTAATGTAATTATTACTACTATTATTTATTATTCAAAAGGGTGAACTTTCTTACTAGCAATAATATGGAAGCAAAATAATTTTGGCAACAAGGTAAATGCGTTATTTACTTTAACCTTTTTTTTTGTTTAAACTTTTCAACCCCAGAGATTATGTTGTTATTTATTTCCCCAAATGCCTCTATCATATATTCTTCTATGCGAAGTAATCAATATGGTCAGCCGTCTTTTCTTAAATGGACAAATTAGAATTTTCTTTGAAAATTTTCATTTCTTTAAAAATGCTCTTAATTCTCGCCAGGTCATTTAGTAAAGAGTTACACGCATTCTCCTGGGTCCTCCATTAGGCTCAACCATAAAAATGCTTCGATTTCTAGGACAATTAAACCCCTTAAACTCTGCCATTTTTTGTATCATCATTTTTTAAATACAAAAAGACAAATATATCCCTCTAGCTTCTCATTTTTACTAAAATCTCTTTATCGAACCTTTTGGTTGGCAGGCCAACAACCTAGGAAATGTAGAGCATAAAATACAACTGGAAGTAAAAAATAATCGAAAGTCCGATCTTTTCCCTTTGTCCTTTTCCTTTTCCTTTTCCTTTTCCTTCTAGGCTCCTACATATATATATAATCATTTTTAAGGACTAGATAGAACAGGCAAAGATAACAAATGCAAACTCAAGTTTGTCGTAGGAAATTTTTTTTAATTAGTTATTTTGTTGATGTGGAAATTAAGCTTTGACAGCTCATTTGCTTCATTTGAAAAAGAAAAAATCAAGCGGATGGTATGTAGCTTCCAAAGAACTTGATGTTAAAGTAGTTTGCTTCCTCTTGTTGAAATTTAAATATTAATTCACGTAATATGTTTCTAAATTATGTCGAATCTATTGTTATCTAGGTAAAAGACGCTCTAGATATAGATAAATATCACACATGGAATTTTTTTTTTTTTTGAATCACATAAAAAGAAGGGGAACACGATAAATATTCATTTTCAAGTTGATCATGATATTGATTTTTATTTTTTTTTGATAAAATATTCCGCTTCATCTTGTAAAACTATTAAGATTCTATTAACTTTTTTGTTGGATTTTTTGGTCAAAACCTCTTTCCAAAAATGAGTTTTCAAACTATGTATTTATTAATTACTGGTATTTTTTTAGAAATCCTTAGTAACGTAACGGAAAGTTAAAGTTTTGGTGTTTCAAAAGGTCCTGTGTTCGAGGTTTGCCAACGGCCAATTATAAGTTCTAGTGGGCCGTGGGCTCGTGGGCCAATGGGTCGAGGATCGGGGCTAATCGGGCTGAGGCGCTAAGTGTCGCTTTGTAAGGCGTACTTTACACTTTGCACGAAGGTATCGGGGGGGCTAGGTGGCGCCCTTTAGCTCCACGAAGGCTGCCTCGCAAGCTGATTCGCAACAAGGGAACGCGACCCTCGTGTTCGCACGAGGGTACGACCCTCGCGTTCACGTTGGGTAGAAACGCAACCCTCGCGTTCAGACGTTTTTACATGCAACGGCAGTTATATTAATTGAGTTATTTATCATTACAATCATAATTGTCATTATGATTTGTAACAGTCAAATAATCCTCAGGACCGGTCCTGAGCATTCGGGGGCCCTAGGCAAAAACTTGAACAAAAATACTAAATGGGCCCTCCTATATTCAAGATTTTTTTAAATAAAGTATTGCACCCAAGTAACTTTAGGGCTACATACATACCAATGGATGATACAACTAACCCCAAGAATCAAACACAATGTAGTTCTCCTAAGCTATCCACCCTGGCCAAAAGCCTACAAATCATACCCTAACAGTCTCATTCCCAAAAAAGATCAATGAACCAATGGAAGTATCGCTTTATGAAGTCTCTTCTTGCATTTTTAGATGCAAAATCATTAATTAAACTTGTATAATCAAGCTTCTCCACTATATTTTTCTCAATTGACAATATAGCTAAGTCATTCAATCTTCGCCATCAATATCAAAATGACTGCTATGCTTTAAAGATTCTTCAAGTTTCACACAATAAGCCTTCAAACTAGCATCATCAATAATGCTGAATTTCTTCAAATCAAATAAAAATCCAAAGACTTCTTCATAATGCCGAAATTGTTCAAAAATACTCTTAAGAGAAGATGTACGCGCGGGAAATTACGTGAAACTCGAGAATTGAATCTGTATTATTCTCTCTAACTAACTTAGAAAAAGAATGATTACAATTCTCTCAATATAATTTCTCTCTAACTGACTTAGAAAGAGAGTTTCTCAACTTGCGTAGCAAGTCCCCCAAACTCGTGTAGAGTTCCGAACTTGTCTTGCAAGTTCTTAACACTCTCACAGAAAATACAAAACTCGGCTAGAGTTATAAACTTGCCTGGCAAGTTCTCTCAAGGTGTGAGACCAGAAACATGTTCTTTGAAAATATGCTAGCACTTGGTAGAAAATGAAAACAAAGTATATAAACATTGTATCACTCCAAAAATAGCTTTCGAACAAGAGTTTGCCATATCACAAAGTGTGAGGTTAAGACTATGGCAACCACATGGAGTGTAGAATGCTCTAGGATTTACTTCGATGAGTTTTTTCTGCACACCTTTATTTTTTCCTTTCATATTAGATCCATTGTCATACCCTTGTCCTCTTATATTAAAAATGTCAAGTTCTAGAATCTTCAATACATCTTCAAGTTCGCTGAAAAGTACCAGTCCTGACGTGTTGTCGACCTTAAGAAATTCTAGAAAGAACTCTTCTACATTTACTAGACTTTCTGAAACATCCACACATCTTATTATAAGAGTCATTTGTTCTTCATGGCTTATACTTGGAGTACAATCTAGTATAATAGAAAAATATTTTGATTCTTTGATTATTTTGATCATTGTATGTTTGATCTCTCCCGCTAACATTCCTATCAGTTCATTTTGAATTTTATGCCTGAGATAATGCTTATGAGATTCACCTTTTTGGTAACGTCGAATATGCTCTTACATTATCGGATCAAATTCGGCAATTATTTTAATTAACTTAAAAAATTTCCATTGTTCTCTTGATAAATTTTCTCATTATCCTCGCGAAATGCTAAACCATTTTTAACAAGTGTTTTTACAACAACAACTATTCTTAATAATACTTGTCTCCAATGTTCTCTCTCTTTGTTTAATATTTCTTGCACACTGTTATCAATTGTTTCTATACTACGCAATCTCATTTCCAATACAATCCAACTTCTCATGCAACTTATGTGCTCACTACTCCCTTCATGACTTTGAAGTCTATGACTAAGATTCTTCCAATTTTAAAATCATTCATTAACCAAAGAACCCATTTAATTCTTGTTTCAATCTTTTCTAAATAATTTGCAACAAAAGCAAAATACCACATTCAAAGAAGTTGAATATAGTAGCCATCTCCTATCATGTTTCTCTCCATTTAACCATTGTTGGGTGTAATGAGCGAAAGAGAAATGTATGCCTTCAATATCTTTAGGAAAATCAATAACGACTCTTTTGGGTCCTTTTTCTACTAAAAGATCTCTCAATTTTTGATCAATATTGCTCCAGTTTGCTGGATCGTCAACATTCATGTTTTCATTGACATTCTCAATCCTAAGTTGGGTATGTTCTTCAATGTTTCTATCAACTTCTGTAGGTTCTTCAATATTCATATTGTGTTCAGTAGGTTCTTCAATATTCATATCATTTTTCTGTTCTTCATTTTGATTTTCTTCATTATTATGTTCTTTGTTATCATGCTCTGTATGTCTACTACTAAAAAACTTATCCAACGCTCCTGCTTGAGACTTTTCCAAATTTTCCAATTTTTGCTTCTTTTTTCTTTTTTCATATCCAGATCTGTACTTTCTAGGAAGCATGATGAACGCAGAAAAAATATGATCAGTCAACAGTGCAAATTTCAGATCAACAAAAAATTATATACAAATACTAAAATACATAAGATCAACAAAAATTATAATTTATAAAGTTATAAAATTACCTTGAAATTTGAATAGCTTCACTTCAAACAAATTTCAGATCAATACGCTTAAATCGTAAAAGATGCACTCCTATCTCTTCTTCCTATTCAATAGACAAAAATAAAGTTTGGACTCAAAGATTATTTGGGGACACGATGCAATCATTTGATGATATTAGATCATGAAACAAGCTCCAAAATAAATCATATAATTGAATGCCATAGTTTTCTCTCTTTTTTTAATCCAAATTAACAACTTTTAAGTTTTATCTAAGTTAACATAATCTATAAGTTTTATCCAAGATAACATTTTGCAACAACATAATCTATAAGTTTTATCCAAGTTAACATTTTGCAACAACATAATCCTATCTAGATGGTCCTAATCACTAAATCACAGTCAGTACTATTGTTTCTCCAGATAAATTTAATTAGAAAAAATAACTAGTAAGGAAATAAATTTCAAATTGCACTACTCACATCATAAGCTTCATTGATCTGATAGAATTGAACGCCACAGTTGTTCCCTTTGCACACATCTGGATGGTACTGCAAATAAATTAGATAATAGTTCAGTAAAAAGAAGAGATTTTAGAATAATAAATGCTTTTAAACTAACTATAAATCCATCAACTAAAAATCCATAAAGATGCCACATTTCTCAAAAAAAAACCATCAAGGAAACGAAAACCACAAATAAAAAGAACAAAACAAAATTACCAAAATCCCATTAATCTCTCCTCACTTCTAACAAAATCCCTCCTTTTCATACCCAAAAACATTTAAGAATTGATTAAATCGCATCAAAATCCATCATTTGAGGTCAGAGAGAGAGAGAGAGAGACCTACGGTTTTCTTTTTCTTTTTTTAATGTGAGAGGGTCCGAGGGAGAGCGTCAGGAGGAAGTGAGGAAGAGGCTGGTAGGGTTTTGACATTTTGTGTATTTATAGAACCCTTTATGCTATTAGAATTATTATATTAGGATGGGGGCCCTAGGCAATCGCCTGTGCCGCCTACCCCATGGGTTGGGTCTGATGACCCTTGAGCTGGCCTTAGAGACATATAAATAGAGTCTCTTGGGGCAGCTCTATTACATACGAAAAACATATTAAAGTGTTTAAACTGTTGTGCTACTGCTACAGAGTTTGAAAGTGTGCAAGCTTTAGTCTATGCTCGAAGGAACAGAGCCCAGAACCGAAAGGTTATTACAGATCGAAAGATCTTTGTCTTAACATAACCGAAAGGTTTTAACAGATCAAGGAGATCTTTACCTGAACCAAAATGTTTTAACTCAAAGGTTTTGAACCGGAAGGTTTAACAAATCGAAGAGATCTTTGTCTTGACTGAAAGGTCTTATAGATTGAGGAGATATTGACAATATTTGGTCGGTGCACACCAGTGTACTGTACTGCTATTTCTGAAAATAGTTTGGTATTGGGATCCTTACACCGGAGTAGACCAAATATTACTTTAAGCACAACGTTTTATAAACACACAGCAGCTAAACTTGAAAAAGTTTTAAAATATAGTACTTCAGCTCTCTAACAGATTTATCTTTTTTATTCTAGATTTAGCCACCGGCGTCAATAACTTTTTATTCTCAAATTTAGTCACAAACACCAAAAATTTTCTCTATTAATCATAAAAAATTAAAGAATATTGTAGTTCAATCTCCATCGATTGCCCATTGAAATCTAGAGCAATGTCTCGAATGCAACTTAAAATTTTCTATTTGATATTGTTTTTTAATATTATGTATAGATTTATATTAATTTCAAATTAGTTATGAGATACTTATCATATTCTTCTTTTTCTCTGCGTCGGCTCTCGCTTATTCCCCCCCCCCCTCCCCCCCCCCCCCCCCCCTAATCTACGGCTTTGACGTGTAGAAGAAGAGGATGAGCATCAACGCCAATAACTAATGATATTAATTATATCATTGGCTTAGAATTGATTTTCTAAAGAGTAATGTTACAGGGGCCCAAAACCATGGGACAGGGGAGGGGACATGTGAGGTGTCCCCTCCCCATTGCTCCATGCATTGTTTATGAATAGTGCATGGAGTAATAGGAAGTGGACACCTCACATGTCCCCTCCCCTGTCCCATGGGTTTGGGTCCTTAGGGAATTTTCCTTTTCTAAAATATTGCATGTGGCATTCATTATTATTTTTACACTAAGGGGCTGTTTGGTTGGTTTCCTAAAAACAAAAAAAAAGGAAATTGAGTCATGGAAATCAAAAAAGTGCAATTTCCACCATTTCTATCCCTAAAACTAACCCACAACATCCAATAAAATATTATTTTCATCATACAACTCATCCACATCATCCAATAAAATATTATTTTCATCCAACAACTCATCTCATATCATCTAATAAAATAAACCAAACAACTTTTATGAGTCACATCATCCAACTCATCTCATCTCATCTTTAAAAATAACTCACATCATCCAATAATATTGTGACAACTCATCTCATCTCATCTCCATTTCATCTCCACCCATTTCCTCCAAAAAAACAAGGAAATTGATTTCCTTAAGTGTGGGTCACATCATCCAATAATATAATGACAACTCATCTCATCTCATCTCATCTCCTATTTTTAAGATTGAACCAAACACAAGAATAGGACCTATTATAAGAAATAGGTTTCTTATTCTTTGATTTCCTTCTTTTTTTAGCCAATCAAACAACCATCCAACAACTTTTCTTAAAAAATCACTCACATCATCCAATAATATTGTGACAACTCATCTCATCTCATCTCCTATTATTTGATTTCCTTCTTTTTTTAGACAACCAAACAACAATAAAACAATTATTTAAGGAAATAGGTTTCCTATTCCTTGATTTCCTTCTTTTTTTGGCAAACAAACAGCCCCTAAAGAACTTATCAAAATCCCCACCACGTGGGGAGATCTGAGTCATACAAGAGGGAAGAGATAATACCCAAAAGTGTCTCCATGTTTGTCACATAAAGGGCCCAAAACTTCCCGCACCGTGCGGGATTTTGATAGGATCTATTATTTACTCTTTTTACAAACTGTATTAAATAACAACTTACCTATCACAAAACTAAATAAAAAGATCCATCAATCAAGAGAAAGACTTATTTCAGTCTGTAATGACCAATCATTCAAACATCTATATCTATACTTCTATACTATTTATAAAAATGGGTTGAGATGTTAAAACTTTTGATTGGCTCTTTTACCCTTCCAAAATTTGATAATTTTCAATAATATCTCAAAATTTATTCAATTCATGCTATTTATTATACTACAATTATTCTTGCAATAAATATAAGAACTAATATTAAAAAACTTAATATATATTATAAACTTTAATCATATTCCTCAAATTGTATTTAATTCATTCTATTTATTGCACTATAATTATTCTTGCAATAAAATAAGACCTAATGTATATCATAAATTTTAACAATGTTAGTCTTATGTTAAAAAAGATCAATATTTCACTTTAGATATTAGGTTTCATATAATAAATATAAAATTTTAATATAAGTGATAATAATACTGTAACTTATATTTATAAATTATATTGTAATTTAAGATAGTTTAATATTTAATTAAAATCTAAGATCTAATCTAATACTATAATATATTAATATGTGTATCTGATATATAAAAATTTCATGGAGTAGAATACTAATATAAATGCTAACTGTCTTAGCATAGTCTAAAAAGATCATATAAAATTATCATGATATATGTTTCTAACTACTATAATATACTTATCATAATATTTGGATATAAGGTAATTCTAAGTATGCGAAATTCCAAACGGTGTGGGAAGTTAGTACATTTGCTCTTGACTACTAGATGTGGAAATGTAATTTTCAAAGAAGAGGTGACGACATTTAGAGATATCCAAAATGGAGCAAATCAACACTTGATTTTTAGATGTTGTTTGCACGATGTTCAGCGATGTTGCACATGACTCGAGAAATGGAATTATCAGGTAATTCGCCAAACGAGGAATGTAACAGCTCATGCGTTGGTTCGAAGAGCTAAGAAAATTAATGATTTTGTGGTATGGTTACCACTATTTTACACAATGTTCTGCAGTTTGACAAGGATCAACGTTTATCCACATCCTTTTATTGTGCTTCAAGTTTTTCAGTTTAGTTTAGATGTGTCTTAATATTTTTTCCATAAAAAACTATTGCAATATAATAACTAGATCCTACAAA
>BQKN01000975.1:102843-115962 GCA_022839385.1 Asparagus kiusianus
TGCTCAAATGCACAAAAGAAAACACTAAAAGAATCAAAAGAAAAAAATGGGAAAAGTGAGAATTTTAATAGTGGAGTCAGTCTCTCGATTATAGTAACCATGACACCTCATAGTCAATAAGATTTCATATGTAGTAAATTAGAGAGAATATTGTATTACTTTTATTTGGAGGAAACGAACAGATCTACAACTGATTTCACCTCCAATTTATGAAAACAACACCAATATATTAGGCTTCGTTTGGATACTATGATATTTTACTTGTTTCTATGGTGTTTTTATCAAAAACAAAACATCATGTGTTTGAAAACTATGATGTTTTTGAGCTAAATGATCCTCAAATGAAAAACACAACACTCATTTCAAAACAACTTTTAGGTATTTTAAGTTTGGTGTTTTGGTTTTGAGTTTGAGAATGTGTTAATATAATATCTAACATAATATATTAAATGTAATTAATACATAGTTATTCAGCATGCTAATTATATTATATTATATCATATTATACTATATTATAGTTAATCTAATATATTAGTAGTATTTATTGAATAATATAATAATATGATACTATTATATCCTATATAATAATGTAATAACATATTAAATATTAAATACTAGTATTTAATATGTTGATAATGTATTGTGTATTAATAAATAATAAGAAAATATAAATAAACTAATAAAAAATAATAAAGAAGTTACTGATAATAAATAATAATATAATAATGATATAACAATATACTATACAATACTATAATCACTATAATATTATTAACTTCTTAATAAGTAAATTGAAATAAATTAATAATTATAAAATATTATATAATAGTAACATATTTAATAATAAAGTAATAATATAATAATATAATAATATTATTATTATTATAATATATTGTGTAGTAAATATAATGTAATATATAAAATATTAATATAGTATGTAATAAATAATATAATATATTATAAAGTAAAATAATTTATTACTAACAAATATTAATGTAAAAATAATATATTCATAATATAATAATATTTATTTATATAATAAATTATTAATATATTATTAAAGTATTATTAATAAACTCTAACATGTTAGAAAGTATAATATATTATATAATATTAAATATTTATAATATATTAATTTATTAATAATATACTGGTAATAAGATAATATTAACATTAATAATATTATTATATTATATTAATAATAGTATAATATTATATTAATAATAACATAATATTTAATATAATATAACACATTAAAATAATGTTGATGTATTAGTGATCACACGATCAATGTGTCTCTGCTTTGGGATGAAGTAGAGGAGATTGATGAGGGGTGCGCCCTCTTCCCCGACTTTATGTCTAGTTCTTGAATAAGATAACTGAGGAGTCTGCACAAGTAGAAACTTGTGAGAGGACGGGGACTAGTTCCCATTGTACCTCCGACGATCCGTTTAGATGGTAAACTTGGTGTTGGGCAAAAGAAGAGTACCAACTAATAGTCCCTCCTTTGTATTTTTCTAGAGTAGTTTTTCAACAGAGAGACACCCTTTTGAAGGCGAATAGTACATGTGTTTATACTGAAGGGTAAGGGAAGATTGGTCACTTTACTCAAGTACAGAGAAGTAGTGGCGAGGTATGGTCTGGTGGTTGTGTCAGCACCTTCTTGGCAGGTGTCAGTTGGCGACTGGATGAGAGGTCACTTCGGCATAGGGTGAGAAGTAATTGATGGCATGGCAGAGCATGGGCTAACAACCGAGTCAGCTTCTGCTTTACAGGTGGCGCCTGACAACTTGGGGAAAGATCATTTCGGTATTGGAGAAATCGTCTTTAGCATCGAAGGGGAGTGATTAATAGCGTGGCAGAGCCTATGCCGATGTGACAAGTCATGAAGGCTATTGCGGCTAAGGTCCTGATGGGACTTGTCCAGTGCTGAGTGTGGTGTTGACACGTAGCCAAAGGGGATAGGCCCTAGACAGAGAGTGTTCTTCGCCTTTGCCGAGATGCAACGCTTTTCAAATCGCATGTTAAATGGTCGAGTGGACTCGCGATGAGCCGTCTTCGACAAAAGGGGACGGCAAGTTTCATCCTTCGGGTCGACATGATAGGATGCCGAGTGGTCGAGTCGGCGGAGTGGTCACCTCTATTAATCTCTAGCCGTCAAGTTGATTGGGGCATAGTTCGCAGATATACACTTGATAAATAAATTATACTCGAACGGATGGTAAATACCATAACAAGTACAATATAATATTATAATATATTATACAATATTATATTATACCATATTTAATATTTATAATACTACAATGATGTAAACTAAATATTATAACATTTTATTTATAATATATTTTATTATAATTAATATATGATATATTAATAATATGTTTAATACTAATGTTGTAACGGGTCAAACTAGTGTTGACCAAAAACACTCAACATGGTGCTTTGAAAACACTTTTAAGGGAAAACACAACACCATGATGTTTTTTTTTACAAAAACACAATAAGAAAAACACCATTGTATCCAAACGAAGCATTAGTTATATAAGTATGCACATTCGTGAAGAGAAAAACTAATATAAATGTCAATAAACTCATGGGTAGTGGGTGGATGGGGGATCTGTTTGAGTCGTCGTCGTTGTTCTAAAAAAGTCATGCTAAGTGCAATATTAATTGGCCTTCGAATGCTTAGTCTCATATCGGACTTAAATATGCATTATGTGCAAAGCACGTGTTACACGGTAGAGTAAATAGAAAAGGACGTTGGACGTTGATTATTGATAAAAAGTGGACGGAAAATAAACATGGAAAATGAAAGTGGAAAGAAGGAATGAAGAGTGATCGAATAACATGGTAAAATTATCCTTTTTTTTTAATGTTTTTGAGGAGATGATCAGGTGTCAAATAGATTGCTAATTGAATAGAATAGCATTAAATCCTCCAAACCTAAAATTGAAAAATTAATGTGCATATCGTGTGAGCTAAAAAATCAACTTTATGCCTTTTTTAATTACTTACCATGGAGTTGCAATTCCCTTGTGTGGTTATCACAGTGACTAGAGCTAGTAAAGGGACGTCTGTGTTTTCAATACCTGAATGCATCTATCGTATCGCAATTGATACTTTTCAATTTTTATTATTATTATGTAATTTGTGACCTCAGATGGTTCATACAAGTCCTTCCTGCGTCTTGTCATTATTTTATATATATATATATATATATATAAATATATCAATATTCCTATTTATTTATCAAGCAACATGGAATTTCTATTCCTCACTCAAAATCAAACATAGAGAAAGGGGGTCCAAAAGTTGATTTTTCCTTTTCCGTTTCTTTAACGTGATGAATGACAAGACGAAACACATGAAAATATCTGATGCGTGACCATGTGTGCTTCCTCGTGGAAGATCATAAGAGGTGATACTTGATCACATTAATTATCTACATCAATAATATTAATGAATTAGTTGGCCTTCACTTCAATTAAGGACCACTTGCTCATCCCTTGCACTTCAAGCTCTCTTCTCAAGGCAATCTACTAAATTTTCTCGTTACGTAAATTAAATGTATGAAAAGCATAAAACCGGTCAAAAAAAAAAAAAGCAATAGCTTTCTTTATTATTATTATTTTTAAATATAGAGGATTTACAACAAAAAAAAAATCAATGGGGTAAGTTTGGTTAAGGGTGTTTAAAAAAAAGGTATTAGTGTCCTTTGATTTATTTTCTCTTTATGGGTCCGTGCGAATATTAAGTCTCGTATTGTCCAAATGAAAAAAAAAAAGACTTTGTATCCGATGCTTGATAAAATCGGATCAAAGTGGATATGAACCAGATTGATGGATTCTGAATAATATATTGGAAGAAATACAAATTAGGTTTTATTGTAAAATTCAATAGCATGATGTTCTTAAAAGAAATAATATATTCCGTTATAACATCGTATATCGTGTGAAGCACACTTAAATAGATCATTTAATGCATATAGCTCGTGTATATGTTTTAAATAGAATGCATACGGGTGTTTATAGACGTTGAATCGAATTTGGATGATGGGATAATTTTATTTACGTTGACGTTTGAAAGGACGGCCCTGGGATAATGTTGGGCCACAACATACAAACAATGTCGGCCTGCTTGCATTAGTATCGGGTAACGGGTCGAAACCCGATCCATTATAAAAATGACTACTTTGAACGGGTGGCTCTCCCCCGGCCCCCGTTGACCTGATCAACAGTCAAAAAAAGCCCACACAGAAGACAAACGTATATTAATAAAAAAAAACAAAAAAAACCACTTTCAGCATGATCAGTGAGCCCGTTGCACACCAATTGTACTAGTCTCCAGCTAGCTGGCAAAAATTGACCTTGAAAATTTTGAAGTTCGTTGCAGCGTTTTGACTTTCTCCTCTCTCTCTTCCCCGTGCTCTCTAGTATATAACAACTCGCGCACAAATTTTCTCCAGACTCAAAGCCATTCTCAAAATCCTCGTTTCTTCTCTCCTTCTCTAAATAAAGTCTCTTTTTGAATTTTAGGGGGGGGCAAAAAAATGAACTACATCAGCAGAAAGATTCATCTTTACAACGTGACCATGGGGCTCTACATGCTTGACTGGTGGGAGAGATGCCTGTTCAGTATCCTTTTTAATTAATTCTATTGATTTGATTTCCCATCAATTAATCTGTCTACTCTGCTGATTATTTTTTGGCTTCTAAGTATGATTTTTGATGTTCGATGGGAATGGGGGGTGTTTTTTTTTCTTAACTTTGAGTAGACATGTTGATCATGGTGCTGCTTTGGTTCGTGTGCTACAACGGATCCAAGTCTACAATGGAATTCTACAACAAGTAAACACTCTTAATTACCCTTCTCTTTTTACTAATCAAAAATGCTTCGGAACCCACCAAATAGGAGACCTAACGTGAGGGGACAGGTAAGATGTGCCCCCGCGAATGCATGATGCGCTGTTCATGAACAGTGCATCATGCATCCCCCCGTTCCCCTATTTGGAGCCCCCGTAGCAGCACCTGTTAGATCTATGAACTTGAGATCTTAAAACCATATAGCCATGATTAATTCAAAGAGATTAAACAAAAAAATCTAAAGAGCGGAAGCTTATACCTGAATCCATAGTAGAGATCTTGATTTGGGTTTTTGATGATCTTCTAACCTTAGGGTTTTCTCTTAGCCGAATTTCTCTCTTGAGATGGGGGTGAAGAGAATTAGAGAAGTTGTTTAACCCTAGGTTAGGGACCATAACCCCTTATTTATAGGTGTTGTACTTTTGCAATTTGGCCCCTCAACAAATCACAATTACAACCCGGTATCTGCACATATAACCCCATGATTATAATTAAATACCCATTAACCCAACTTAATTGATCACTTTAGTGGGTTATCTTGAAAGATAGCAATACACATTGATTAATCATATGTGCCCACAAATAGATTTATTAGATTAAATCCAACAATCTCCCACTTGGGCACCATATGATTCCTTAAATTGTGTATAACCTTATGAGCTCAAAATTTGCTATCACTGAAAAGGTATTTCCGAACAATCTGGTCCATTGACTATATTAATATAGGATCAAAGCGGCCTTTGTCACATTTATCATGACTCGACCCATCAATGGTCACATATACCAATACAATCAAACGACATAGATCAATCATGGATGTGCAGCATGAAAATTACATGCAATGTGATCAGTACATGTCTATTTTCAACTGGTCCTCCTTAATGAGGTCAAAACCAAACATAATGTAACAGAGTGTCTTAACTTAAAACTTTATTCTGATCAGACAATACAAACAAACATAGAGCACCACAATTACAAACTCCCACTAAATCATAATATCCTCAAATATTACCACCCCCATATGAGCAGTATGCTCGTGAAAGACCTTGGGTGGTAATCCCTTAGTAAGAGGATCAGCTATCATGGAGTTTGTCCCAATGTGCTCTATGGATATCTGTCCACTCTGTACCCTTTCTTTCACAACCAGGAACTTAATGTCAATATGTTTTGACTTAATTGAACTCCTGTTGTTATTTGAATACATTACTGCAGATTTATTGTCACAATATAACCTTAGTGGTCTTTCAACATTTTCCAAAATGCGCAGTCCCGTGACAAAATTTCGCAGCCATATTCCCTGATTGGATGCCTCATAGCAAGCTACAAATTCTGCTGCCATAGTGGAGGAAGCTACTAGTGTTTGTTTAACACTTTTCCATGATATAGCTCCTCCTGCTAACATATAAATGTAGCCTGATGTAGACTTTCTGCTATCTTGGCATCCAGCAAAATCAGAATCCGAATACCCAATGACCTCCAAATTTTCTGATTTTCTGTATGTGAGCATGTAATCTTTTGTTTTCTGAAGATACCTCATAACCCTTTTGACTGCTATCCAATGATCCATACCAGGGTTGCTTAAGTATCTGCCTAACATCCCAACAATGTACGCAATATCCGGACGCGTACATACCTGAGCATACATTAGACTTCCTACAGCCGAAGCATAAGGAATCTTCTGCATTTCCTGAATTTCAAGGTTACCTTTAGGGCACTGATTGAGACTAAACTTGTCTCCTTTAGCAACAGGGGTATCTCCTGGTCTGCAGTCTTGCATGCCAAACCTTTTAAGTACCTTATCGATATAGCTCTTTTGTGATAATCCAAGAATACCCCGAGAGCGATCTCGATGTATCTGGATCCCTAATATAAAAGAGGCGTCCCCAAGATCTTTCATCTCAAAATTCTTTGATAGAAATCTCTTGGTTTCGTGCAACATGCCTATATCATTAGTGGCAAGCAAGATGTCATCGACATACAGAACCAGAAAAATATGCTTACTCACACTGAACTTGTGATATACACAGTCATCAACAATGTTCATCTCAAAACCGAACGAGATAACTATTTGTTGAAACTTATGATACCATTGACGAGGAGCTTGCTTGAGTCCATAGATGGATTTCCTTAATTTGCATACCATATTCTTTGGGTCTCCCGACACAAAGTTTTCTGGTTGCACCATATAGATCATCTCATCAATGTCGCCATTGAGAAATGCAGTCTTAACATCCATCTGATGTAACTCAAGATCATAATGAGCAACAAGTGCCATGATTATTCTGAATGAGTCTTTCGATGAAACCGGAGAGAAAGTCTCTGTATAATCAATGCCTTCCTTTTGAGTATAGCCTTTAGCCACAAGACGTGCCTTATACCTCTCCACATTACCATTTGTATCCCGCTTGGTTTTAAAAATCCATTTACAACCAATTGGTTTTGCACCTTCTGGTAATGGGACAAGTTCCCAAACCTTATTGTCTTGCATAGACTTGTACTCTTCATTCATGGCATCAATCCACTGTTGAGAGTTAGAACTTTTCATGGCCTGAGAGAAGTTGATTGGATCATCTTCTAACATTCCACTACTTTCCTCATGTTCTTGGAGAAATACAATATAATCATCCGGAATAGCATTTCTCCTTTCTCTCGTGGATCTCCTTAATGGCACTGGTTCTTGAGGTTGTTGAGTTTGTTCTTCTGGAACAGGGAGTTGATCAACATTGTCATCTTGAGGTTCCGGATTTACTTCTTGAGCAACAACAGGTATAGGAACCTGAATATTGTCAAAAGTAACTGTATGGATTGGATCTGAAGCCAATTCCTCCTCAAAAGCAATGTCTCTAACCTTATTTCTCCCCCCAAACTCAACATCCTCAAAGAATGTTGCTGTTCCCGTCTCAAAAATATTCCTTAGTGTGGGATCATAAAACTTATAGCCCCTAGAGCGTTCAGAGTAACCAATAAAGTAGCTGCTAACTGTTTTGGAGTCCAATTTCTTTTCATTTGGCCTATAAGGCCTTGCCTCAGCTGGACATCCCCAAATATGTAAGTGTTTTAAACTGGGCTTTCGACCAGTCCAAAGCTCATAAGGTGTTTTAGCAACTGCTTTACTTGGTACTCTATTAAGAATGTAAGCTGCTGTCTTAAGTGCTTCTCCCCAGAGTGACTCTGGTAAAGAAGAATGAGCAATCATACTTCTTACCATATCCTTAAGAGTCCTGTTTCGTCTTTCAGCTACACCATTCATGCTAGGTGAACCCGGCATGGTGTACTGTGGGACGATACCGCATTCCTCTAGGTATCTAGCAAATGGTCCTGGACGTTGTTCACCTGAACCATCATATCTGCCGTAGTACTCACCACCACGATCAGATCTAATGGTTTTAATTCTTCGGTTGAGTTGATTCTCAACTTCAGCTTTATAGGTTTTGAACATGTCCAGAGACTCAGATTTTTCATGAATGAGATATAGGTGCCCATAACGTGAGTAATCGTCTATGAATGATATAAAATATTGTTGACCATTCCAGGATTCATTAGGGAATGGCCCATAAATATCCGTATGTATCAATTCTAAGACATCCGAAGATCTGTTGGCACCTAATCTCTTCACTTTGGTCTGTTTTCCCTTGATACATTCAACACATACGTCGAAGTCCGAAAAATCAAGGGAATCTAAAATGCCATCAGACACAAGACGCTCAACTCTACCTTTTGAGATATGACCCAAGCGCTTATGCCATAATGACGCCGAATTTTCCTTATTTAATTTACGCTTAGTACCACGTGATTCCACATGCAAGGATTCATTATAAGAAGCAATTGTATCGAGCAAATATAGGTTGTCATAAGTACTTAAATAACCGGTTCCCACAACATTTGAATTAAAAGATAAACTGAATTGATTGTTTCCAAATGAACAAGAAAAACCTGATTTGTCCAATACAGAAACTGAAATCAAATTCCGTCTAAAAGACGGTACTACAAAAGTATCTTTTAAATCCAAATAAGAACCAGTTCCTAATAGCAACCTAAAATGCCCAATTGCTTCCACATCTACTGACTGACCGTCGCCCACAAAGATGTGTCTTTCAACATCACTTGGCTTTCGGTAGCTCAGACAACCCTGCATAGAAACACTTATGTGAGTAGTAGCACCAGAGTCTAACCACCAAGTGTTTCTAGGTACTGAAGCTAAATTAACCTCAGAACAGACCAAAGAAAGGAACGTACCCTTATTATCACGCCAAGCATGATATTTTGTACAGTCCTTCTTCATATGTCCAGGTTTCTTACAGAAGAAACAACCCTGATTATCCTTATGTTGTTTCTTCTCAACTGGACCCTTAGCAGCTTCCTTATCATTCTTCCTTTTCTTGCCCTTATCCTTAGAGGCATAGGCCAAATGAGCACTTTCTGTCTTATCTTGCTTCAACCTGTCTTCTTCTTGCACACAGTATGAAATGAGCTCATTTAGAGTCCATTTCTCCTTTTGACAGTTATAACTGACCTTAAATTGATTAAACTGTGCAGGAAGAGACAACAGAACCAGATGCACTAATAACTCATCACAAAGATCGAGTTTAAGTGCCTTAAGTTTTGAAGCAATATGAGACATTTCCATAATGTACTCCCTTATATTTCCTTTGCCCTTATACTTCATCGAAATCAAGCGAGCTAAAAGCGTGCTTGTTTCTACCTTATCGTTTTTCGCAAAACGCTTTTCAATTTCGGCAAGGAAATCTTTAGCCTTAGTAATCCCTTCGGATTCTATGCCTCTGAAGGCTTCCGGAACGCCGCGCTTAATGATCATAAGACTCATGCGATTTGAATGCTCCCACTTCTCATGCTCCTTCTTTGCATCAGGAGTGCTATCCGCATTGAGAGGTTGGGGTTGTTCAGTTCTTAATGCATAGTCAAGATCCATGCAGCCAAGAACAATTAATATGTTCTCTTTCCAAACCTTGAAGTTTGACCCATTTAGCATGGGAATTGAGTTGATGTTAGCAGAAATTGTTGCAGCAGATGCATTAGCTGAAATAAAACAAAAGATGCTCACATCAATAACCATAATCAATAAAATTCAAATAATGACAATCCCCATCCAAGATACCGGCACAACATTAATATCAAGTCTTTGGACAGTAATATTAACTTGTAAGTGATATCTTGTTGCAATGATCAAACATTGACAATAACTCATGTCAAATAATGAAACTATCTTTGGATCGAATCATTATTCACATGTAAACCTTATAATTGTCACACGCTTATCATCGCAGATGTGTATACAGTCTAAATAAATATTAACCTTCCTTTGGGCCGATTAAATATTTACACGAAAGCATACACACAAACATCTCACATTCCTCATGAACAATCTACACAAGAGAGGTTACTTTGGCAACTTCTTGTTTCAATTAATCACTTGGAGTGAGAGACAACCTTAATACCTTAGTGTCATAATATTTGAATTAAATAATTGATTAAAAACCAAATTAGATTTAAATTAAAAAAAAATTAATTTAAATCAACTGAACTTAATTGGGGTCTCACAGCTTAATTAGGGCCCATAACTTAATTGAATAAATTAAGTATACCAAAGAGGACCCATGAAAAGCTGAGGCTTAACCATAATGAACACGAAGTTCCCTTAGCTTTGAACGCGAGGTTCGACTGTATTGAGTACGAGACTCACTTAAGCACGAACACGAGGTTCGTCTGAAAATGAACGCATGGTTCAACTTAGGAACGAACGCGAGGTTCGTTAAAATATGAGTACAGAACAAACGCGAGGTTCGTTTTTGAGAACGAACGCGAGGTTCGTTTAAAATTTGAACGCGAGGTTCACTGAACGCGATGTTCGACTGAAGTTCGAACGCGAGGTTCGGCTGAAGTTCGAACGCGAGGTTCGGCTGAAGTTCGAACGCGAGGTTCGGCTGAAGCACGAACGCGAGGTTCGTCTGAAGCACGAACGCGAGGTTCGTCTGAAGCACGAACGCGAGGTTCGTCTGAAGCACGAACGCGAGGTTCGTTAAAATTGAGCTTGACGCTCACCTGAGTTGAACGCGAGGTTCACCTTAGAACGAACGCGAGGTTCGTAAAAATTGAGCTTGACGCTCACCTGAGTTGAACGCGAGGTTCACCTTAGAACGAACGCGAGGTTCGTTAAAATTGAGCTTGACGCTCACCTGAGTTGAACGCGAGGTTCACCTTAGAACGAACGCGAGGTTCGTTGAGCGCGAAGCTCGGTTAAAATTGAACGAACGCGAAGTTCGTTTGAGGTAACCACCTCCTTAATTTTCGCCACGAACCCTTAGGGTTTCAAACTGAAACCGCCGCCGCCAAACACCAAAAACTTTGATTTTTATTTTCAAAACCGATCCAGAATCGGAAAAAATTGAAGGAAAAAATCAAAGAAAAATCCAAAAAATTCCAAAAAGTTACTGTTCACCGGCGATTTTTCAGTTACTGTTCATCCGAAAGAAAAATTTTACTGTTCACACGAAAAATTTTTCGTTACTGTTCATCCGAACAAAAAAACTTTACTGTTCATCCGAAAAAAAAAATTTTCGTTACTGTTCATCCGAACAGATCTCAATCAAAAAAGAGATTTTTAAGATCAAAAAACCCAACTTTAATCTTAATCTCTAAGAACAAATCAAAGATGGCTCTGATACCACTTGTTAGATCTATGAACTTGAGATCTTAAAACCATATAGCCATGATTAATTCAAAGAGATTAAACAAAAAAAATCTAAAGAGCGGAAGCTTATACCTGAATCCATAGTAGAGATATTGATTTGGGTTTTTGATGATCTTCTAACCTTAGGGTTTTCTCTTAGCCGAATTTCTCTCTTGAGATGGGGGTGAAGAGAATTAGAGAAGTTGTTTAACCCTAGGTTAGGGACCATAACCCCTTATTTATAGGTGTTGTACTTTTGCAATTTGGCCCCTCAACAAATCACAATTACAACCCGGTATCTGCACATATAACCCCATGATTATAATTAAATACCCATTAACCCAACTTAATTGATCACTTTAGTGGGTTATCTTGAAAGATAGCAATACACATTGATTAATCATATGTGCCCACAAATAGATTTATTAGATTAAATCCAACAGCACCCTTTACTAATTCTAGTCAAAATGCACAACTTAATGCCTCGTCTTCATCCTAATTACATGGGTTTTGCACATAAGCAAACAACCTCTTCACACATGAACATTTTTTTATAGACATATATATCTGCTTTGTATATTTTCACATACGTCTAAGAGGCTAATCCTTTTCTTAATTTTTCTCCAGTCATCTTAAATCTGCCATTTTTGTCGGTGGAAACTTCGGAGCTGGGGCAACCGTACCATCTTAATCAGCATGAAGAACTGGCGCTGTGGAGCGTTCTCCGGGAGCAAGGGGAAATTTTAATTAGGGTTCATTCCGTCCATCATTTTCTGTATTTTTAGTCCCAAATGTGTAACGTGAACGTTGTTTGTACAAGTCGAATTAAATAAATAAATAAAAGTCTTTCTTTTGACAGATCGGATGTTGGAGTTTTGTTTCTAGTCAACAAAAAGAAAATAATAATAAATAAATAAACCCAAATAAGATGTAGTAGATAGACGACATGTCCGAATTAAACATTATCCAAACGAAGAAATGGGCTTCAGGTCCGAAGGAGTTTCTTGCCCTCACGTGAGCAAACTTAAGAGTGAAGCGGGCCTAAGGCCCAATTCCGTCGTTCAACTGCAACGAACACCTTGCATTAGAGAATTGGGCGGGGGCCGCGCGGACGCGTACCCCCTCAGCAA
Source organism: Asparagus kiusianus (assembly GCA_022839385.1). Lineage (NCBI taxonomy): Eukaryota > Viridiplantae > Streptophyta > Magnoliopsida > Asparagales > Asparagaceae > Asparagus > Asparagus kiusianus. Next base: position 115,527 of record BQKN01000975.1, read on the forward strand.
CAAATAATGACGACGGCCACTCTCCCAACTTGGGGAGATGGTAGGCCAGCGCACCGACGGAGTGCAATGTGGGCCACTGACCTAGGCCTGGGCCTTTCTGATCACCCATGGACCCCGTCCAGGTAAGTATGTTTAATAGTCGCCCGCTCTCCTAATTTTATGGCCATCTCAGCCTCTTTGGCTTCCCAACGCAGCCGATGTGGGACTAATAGACTTCGAAATTCAATCTAGGGAAAGATCGATCTCCTGAGGATTTATAGATCTTTTAGGTTCATTGTGTCGTGTTGTTTACGCGTTAATGACTTGCCTGGCTATTACGGACTACACCAGTCATATATATATATGCAATTTCTCATTTTGGTGGACTCCTGTGTTAACGTTTCAGTTACGGATGAAACTCACATTGAATTACATGCAGATCCTATTACTTTTAGCA
>BQKN01000975.1:128464-152245 GCA_022839385.1 Asparagus kiusianus
AGGATGCATGAGCCAATTATTTTTGGTTCCTCCAAGCAATTTTCCCTAAAAACAATGATGGGTTTAAAATAAGAGTTAGGATTAATACTAGATGACTATAGATTTTTAGCTAAAATTATTTTTTTAAAATTGGAATAAGAGAAGAGGGTGAAAAAGAAAAAGAAAATGCATCCGGATAATCTGTGTAGTAAATAGAAATTATCGAAATTATTCTCTCAAAAAATTCACAAAGTTGTAATTGAGTTACACTGTTGAGTTTCCTTATAAATACAGACAGCCATTCATTTCATATTTGAGCTCCGGGTGCATGAATCCACGCTTATTTTTTCAGAAAAGCCCTTGAGCAACAAATAATTGGCATTTGAGGGGGAGTCAGAGAGCCATGAAAGGAAGGAAATAAAACCCCAGGGCTAGATCCTCCCCCTTGTCCAAAGAGAGAGAAAATTGGTGAATAAATGAGCAGTATGCGGGAGAGACTGCGATGCTCAGTTACCCTAAACGGAAACTGCAGGGTTCGGGCACAAATTAAAAGGAACAGAGGAAGAAGGAAGAGGAAAACTGAGCAAAACCCAAGAGGGGGAAAAACCCAGCAAAGGTACTTTTTAATCCATACAAGTTATTTCTGTCTGATTATTTTGTTGGGCTTATTCTTGCTTATCTTGTAATTTGAATTGTGTTGACATGTGTCTTTGTTCTTGAGGTATGTGATGAATTAAGATTAACTAATATCTGTTAAATGTTGGATTAATTAATCTAGATTTTAAGATTATTATTTGAAACTTTGAGTTTTTTATTAAAACCCTGGAATTATTATTTGAAGTCTCCTATCCTGTTCAAGCTCAAGGCTTGAATTTTTGAAATGCCATGCCATCATTCGTTTCATGGCCTCAGCTATTTCAATAATGCAAGGAGGACCCTAGGCATATTTGTATATTGGAGCTCACAAACTGCAAGGTGCCATAGATGAGTTTGGATATAAATCCTCGATATCGAGCAAAGTAGTTATATGGAGTTGCCCTCATCATGTCTACTGTCTAGTCAGCTTATTTGGCTGAATGTCAGAACCAACTGCATTCGTATGATCGCCTTCTCTTTTTCATTTCCCCCCCACCTCGACCTGTCAAAACATTTTTGCCTAATTTCTATGCAACACTAAATTCTAGCCTTAAGCACGCCAAGATTCTAGGATTCTAATACCTAAAAGGTCATCATCGAAGATTGTTTATTCCGAAGAGGGCCAACTTGTTTCCCTATTTTGATTACCTATTATGGTAACCTCGTCATTAGGCATACAGGTCACGTTGATGCTAATCAAATATTCAAATACAAAAGAAAAGTGAGTACTCTGCGGATCCAAAACCCTTAAATTGATGTCTTCCATCATTCGTTCATGGGATCACCATCTGTGTCATTCGATGAACTGCTCAAAACCATGCCAGTTGTCCATACTTTTTTTGAACTTATGTACTAAAAAAGAGACAGTCAGGTTTTAGAATAAATTCCCAGCAATGAAGCTTTGAGAGTCATTTCTCATCACGTTCGTCCTCTGATCCTAACTTTAGGAATTTCAGGACCAACTTCAATCATATGATTTGCCTCTCTTTTCTTCTACCTCATTTATCCAAACATTTTGTCCAGTTCTGTTGCTATCTTAAATCTAGCCCATCCACAGTTCAAAGTCAAACCTTGGAATATAAATGCCTAAAGGGGTCATTAATATTTTGTAATTCCTAAATGAGTCAAGACTTATTTCTCCAATTTTATTACGAAATGCATTGCAAATTTAGTTTGATGCTATTTTTGTTGCAATAATGACACTGCAACCAGCATAATTTAGTTTGATTTTACTAGAGATTTGTAATTCCTAAATGAGTCAAGACTTAGTTCTCAAATTTTATTACGAAATGCATTGCAAATTTAGTTTGATGCTATTTTTGTTGTAATAATGACACTGCAACCAACATAATTTAGTTTGATTTTACTAGAGATTTAAAAAGGTATGTATTGGATATATTTTTTGATGGATTTTCTTTAAAAATCAACATTGTGGTTTTGGAAAAAAATTACATGGTAAGTCATCAAGTTTAGTCCTACACATATTGTACATATTATCAAAACTTACTTTATATATTGGATATATTTTTGATGGATTTTCTTAAAAAGTGAACATTGTGGTTTTGGGGGAAAAAAATTACATGGTAAGTCATCAAGTTTAGTCCTACACATATTGTACATATTTTCAAAACTTACTTTGACCCTTTTCTCATATTGCCACCAATAGAAATGCTCCATTCATCTCATGTGTCCTTAGTGTTTCAATAATCTGTGAATACAAATGAAAATCTTAATAACACAAATGTGCATGCACGCACAAGTACACATATACACTTGTTTTTGGTATTGGAGTATATTTGTCTTACATCAAGGAATACTGGGTGTAATTATATCAATGTCATTAAGGATTTATGATGAATTAAAAACTAGCACGAGAACACTTGGAAAGTGACAATTTTCTTATGAGGCAACCACAATATGCTTGCATGAAAGGTTAACGTATCCTTGTCCCTTACATTTGTTGTTAATTTTGATTTATCTTGCTAGAGGATGAGGTTTATAAGTATATAGTTGTTAAACTATATAAAGGACAGAGCAACACCACAAATATCACTCCCTTCAACAGTAAAGCATTTATAATTTAAATAGTTTGGAGTTAGCATATAGAACTTTTTGAAAAGGATTATGAGAAGAAATACAGACACTTCTCATAGTATTGGTCTAGAAACACAATATGGTGGACCCATTTGGTTCATAGCCATGTTACCCAATAAAATTAGAGGGGTGTGAGAGGGATTTTTTTTGAGAAGATAGAGAATTCATGGTAGAGAAAGAGATTAAGTATCATAATCAAAATCAAGATCAATTCAAGAAATAAGATCAAGATTGAGATTGAAATCGAAGGAGACATCAATTTAAGAGAACAAAATGCAACCTTACCCATTGCAAAAAATAAAAGAATTAAAAAAACTCAAGTATTCAACCAAGTGCAAGTTTTGAACCTCATAAGTGAGGTCTAAAAAACCATGTTCTAGTCTAGCAATCTTATACTAGTATGATACTTGTCATGCTCTAAAATAAGGTCACACTAGACCCATTTGCTTCCTAGCAACTTTCCAATTGTCAAAAGGATTTGTTTATTCCTAATAAAAGGAGCCAATTAGCTACAGAAAAAGTACATATTCTCCTAACACGTTTTATTGTCTCCAACTTCATATTGTTTCACTGGTTTTCTGTCCTATATTTCAGCATATGTCTACTCACCATCTGAACATTTTTATTTAAACATTGCTCATTCTTGTAGACATGTTCTTTCAATTGTTTAATTTTCTTAACCATAAAATATAGCTGGCCATCTTTCAGTTGTTTATTCTGCTGTTCGTTGTTCAGCTTGCAAAAATATCTCTTGAATATATACACACACACACACACTATCTGACTCATGACACAGTATATTTAGCCATCTGGTCAATAATAGTATATTTCTGGCTTAATAACATGTAAGAAGTGAGCTTAGTACTGTGAGCTATTGTAACCCGTATTATCTTTGCACCCTCAAGGCTATTTAACTGTAATAGGATTATAGGAGTAACCTTTTATGAATGTTCTTACATTTCCATCTATTTATATTTAATAGTCTGGGATAACATATATTAAGTTAGGCAGTTAAGTATAACTAGCAGGAGGGATGGTTAGAAGTTTGTTCATTGGCAAGACATCCCTTATTCTTTGGTCTACCTGTGACTGTACGATCACAATTTTTGACATGTTTAGTTCAGATTATTTTCAAACTTCTAGAAAGAAAGAAGAGGTCCAGAATTAATCCTTTGATTGAAGGGGTTTGTCAGTGTTTACATCTCAGAGAGCATATTGTAAAGTAAATATTTTTTCATTGTTACATTTTCATCTAGTGTAGGATTATACTCTTTTTTCAGAAACTGTTTATATCTGGCATGGCATGATATTGATGAATGAGCTGTTAAGAGGCACATTTCCCTTTCTTTTTTTCAGGAGGTATTACTTTTTGGGGAAGACTTGAATTCCCTTGCTCTGCTGGTTGTTGGGATCATTAGCACAGAAACAAGGCATATGCTTAATATGTTATAGTATTGAATTGACTTACATTTTTTTTGCTAGCCTTTAATACTTTGAAACTAACATTTTGATTATTAACCAGATGGACAGTCTGGTACCTCAGTCTTCTGCCTTTCAAGTTGCACTTCTGTTGTTTATGGAATATGTCGACCTTGGGAAGGTGGTAGCGGCTATAGAAGGGGGATCATGTTTTGGACTTGGCTTACTGCTACTGCTTTTCTACAATTGTACTGCTGTTCTGTTGCAATGCCTAGCAAGTTACATCTCTCTTGTCACTGGAAAGGACCTTGCACAGGTACCATTTTCCTTTTACACCACGCCCTGCCCCCACGCGGCAGGGGAGGGTAGTGCCTTAAAACTTTACATTTTAAATCTTTGGCATTTCAACCAACAACTTTACCAAGACGTCCTGCCGATAGAAGTTGCTCCATTCAACTGAAATGTCTCCCCCCCCCCCCCCCCTCCCTCCCTCCCTCCCTCCCTCCCTTCGCAATAGGACTACAAGATAAAAACTACTGGATGCAATAAATAACGGCAAGGGTATTTTCCAATGGATTAATGAGACTCATATGTGTCATACTTTATTGCTCATTTTAAAATGGAATCGTTTTAATCCTCGGAACTATGTATCGAATAATGATGGATTAAAGATACCAAAGCCTCTAATCTTTCTTTTCTATTATTGCTTATGCATTAGCATTAAATTATGATCACTCAGAATGATGTACTAACTACTAAGTGCATAGTAAGCTACCTAGTTTGTTCTCTTGATATAAGTCTCTGTGTATGCATACATTTGCATGCATATGTATATGCACATCCTCTTGTCATAGTTGATAATAGCTGTTTTTGACTTTTCTCTGTTTGTGTTTCAAAAGGTTTGCAGTGAGCAATATTCTAGGTTGAGTTTTGTTCTTCTAGGGACTGCAATTGAGCTTTCGATGATTGCATCAGATGTGACAAAGGTATTTGCTATGCGTTATCTAATTATTTGAGTAAAATTTGTCCATTATATTTTCATCCTGAACAGACCGTGAGCAATTAGGTTCTTATTCTCTTTAGAACAAAATTACTAACTCCTTCTTAAGGTATTGGTGAACTCTCAACTCCCCCCCTAAAGTATCAATTTACCTATTCCCTCTTAAACTATGTGTATGTGCCAATGTCACCATTTTATGAGCCCACAGTCATTTATTTAATAGATCAATGACATGCCAGTCTTTTTTATTTGTTGCATTTCCTCATGGCTTTTATTAGCTTGTCTCCTTTTCCCGCAACCCATAAAAATTTTTGAACTACTTTTCGCCAATTTTTTTTACACTTTATCCCTTTTTTGAATTGCATAATCATTTTTGGAATTGCAGAAAATACATGAAATGCAAAAAAAGTCACGTCATCAATTTGTTAAATATTTGATTTTGGGCTAAGAAAATGATCAGATTGGGCACATACACATATTTAAGGGGTGAAATAGACAAATTGTTATTTCATGGGGGAAGTTGAGAGTTTCCTGATACTTTAAGGGAGGATTTGATCACTTTGTCCTTCTACTTATCATGGTTTGCAAATGTTGAAGTCATTTCATGGGTATTGCAGATTCTAAGTGTTGCATATGGGTTTCACGTGTTGTTTGAGATGGATTTATTCACTTGCACCTCTTTAGCATCCATTCTTTCTGTTGTGCTTCCTATCTTCGTCTTCTCCTTGGTAAGGTGTCCTTATATATGTAACTATGTACATACCATCTGTATACTGTTTTCTACATGCAAATGTATAAATATTTTAATTGGTACAGATGCACATTCATGTGTGTGTGTAATGTGTACATATGTGTATATACGTGTGCGCGCATGCGCGCATGCATGTGCTTGTGTATAGATACATGCATGCATAGTGGGTATTAGTTGACAACTCATTTTACTAAATAGCTGTCGAGAGATATAATAGTGGTGGCTGGTCAGGCCCACCTTGCTTGTCACATTGAGTTAGGTGGATCTCACCACTTTCTTTTTTGGTAGCTTATTTAGCTAAATGAGGTGACGGCTCATATCCAATACCCCCACTTATACATACGCAAACAGAAGTACTGAATTATTGTTATCAGCATGTAACATATAGGCACATAGGCAGAGTGTACCCACTATAAATCTGTAATGTTGGTGCTTTTTTATTTTTTATAAAGGGATATCACAATTTGAAGGTGCTACATGTTAGCATAGCAATCTTCTCATCGCTCTTTTATGTGCTTGGAGTGCACCTTATTCATCTGGAAACTTCATTTTCCCCACATAAGGCATACTCAGGTGTGAATTTGAAGAATGCTCATACAGTAATGGCTCTTCTTGGTGCACAGATAGTACCTCACAATTTCTACATTCAACCTTATATTATACAGGTACCTGAAATATATTTTTTTTCTGGCCATGTGTTTTATGATCTTCATGCCTTGCCTTTTTTTAAATATTCTTCAGCGGAAAAAAAAGAAAAAGAAATTTACAACTGGTTTTCATTTGCACATTCTATTAATATTTGCTTTTCAGCTTTCATGTTTTTTATGCAACACACAAACACGTGTGCGTGTGCACAACAAACTCTCACACAATTATTCTGCTGTATATCATATATATTTGAGTAGGTTCTCTATGCAAAACACGAATCGTTACTATCAATAAGATTCAAGGGAGAAGCGACACTCTCTCTCTTCTCTTCTAAGTCTCCAACGCTTGTAGCAAGGACTAGTAGCAGGAGTTGGTAAAAAAGCAGATCTACTGTTACTGTAAAGAGGAAGGGCATACCAAAGTCACATTTTTGGAAGATACATATTGGTATTTACACTTAACATTTGCACCAGAGAAGTTCTCATGTTCTAGGAGTGTACATTTGTTTGAAACATACGTAGAGATGTTTCAGCAGTTTCAAAATGACTCGGTGCTATTTTATTCCTTAGTTACCACCTGCCTCTCATCCTTGCCCCTAGAAACTGGATAATTGATTTAGGGGTTTTTAAACATATATATATGTTTGGGATATACACATTCTTTCAACTTTGTCCTTATTCTTCATCTCCTTGTTTAATAAATAGAAAATACTTGGATAAGAATCATTATGTGTTAAATGGATCAAGAGTAAATAAAGGAGCTAGTAGTCATTTTGCCCTTGTTTATTCAAACACTTGGTTCCATGTCTAAATGTCTCTCTAGAGATTTTTTTAATGTACATATATGACTTATTTTTGTGTTCTGATAACTTATTGCCAGTGGGACTAACTTCTTTAACAAATCTCACACCATTTCTTTTTAATATCTGACATTTTGTTAATTTGGTGCAGCTACAAAGGAAACAGTTAGATGCCAGTATGAGTGTGGTGCTTCAGACCCATCTTTTAACTTTTGTATCCATCTTTGCTTCCATGTTCCTGCTGAACTCTATGATGATCAACTTAGCAGCTTCTGTATTCAACAGTTATAGCTTTCTGCCTACTTTCCAGGATGCTTTTTTGTTGATGAACCAGGTTAACTCCATTTACCAATGGGTTTTTGACGTTCATTTAAATCTGTCTTTTGTTGCATATTTCATGTAATAAAAGAAGGGAAACAACGATATTCAATGTACTCAAGCTGCGTACTTTTCAGTCTTTTTGCAGGTTTTTTTTTTCTTTGTCTCATGTTATTGATAGTTCAACCTAGTTTCTAATGCATTTTCATTAAACTTTTCTTGTGTGCTCAGTTTTCTTTATACATTATCATTTATCATTAAACTCTTTTTGTGCATAGTTACAAATCTACGCACCAACATTATACCCAACTTAGTGGATCCGATTTCCAGGGCCGAGAGATATATGCTTCATCAGTTCATCTATTCCTGGTCATGCCTGTTTTTCTTATCATAAATTAATCCAATCCATCACATTGCTTACGACCTTTCTTAACTGTCATATTAACTTAGAGATACCTTAAGCTAAGGATCTGAATTTCCAGATATAATGTTAAGAAAGACTTTTCTGTGACATACTAAGTTTAGAACCCTAGGGTCATTATATCAAGATAGGTTTAAATGGAAGATGTTGTTGTACCATCAAGAATTCTCAAGATGAATTCTTCTCTCCAATCTAGTAAGTTGATCAAATTGATTTTTAGAAGGATTTCGTGTGTATAATGGTGGGGATTAAATGAAGGTGTGCAAAATGACAGGACCAAACTAGTGTTAGGGATGAACAATGCTGAGAGACTGAGACTCAAGGGAATGATATTTGATCAAGTAGATTAACCTAGCTCATCCCCATTTGTGGGCCTTTGCAGCCCAACAAATTAGTGTTAGATTCCATGGCTCGACTGACCTTTGTTTCAAGAGTCTGTTAGTACGGGTTAGGGCTAAAAGGTGGAGTGCATATGAAGTTGTGTATGATGGTAACTTAATCCAGTATGGTTAAATCATTATCAATCAATTTGGGTCCAATTAGATTAACCTATACATCTCTGTATGCAGGCCTTTGTAAGCCAACGGATTTTCATGTCTAATTCTGACGCAAAGCAGTCATCTCATCATGCATGACACTTGTTCCATCCAAAATCCTATAATTCTCATGATAAAAATTTGGAGCAAAGATGGTACATAAAATGGAACCAAATTGGCTCGTACCAAAGTGGGATGGTCATGTATTATTTATTTATAGGGAAACAATTATACAAACTTCCCATAAGTGATTGAACTAATTAATATACCACTCTAATGCATCTACTGATTCTCAAGAAATGGTATTAGACCCTATGGTTCCTTGGACTTTCAGTTTGACTAGGTGAGCAACAACACTTCTAGTGGTCTCTCTTCCTCAAACCGGGTCGGCCTTTATATCATCGATATGGCATGTTACAAGTTCTATGATGCATGTCAAGATTATTTTTTTACATTGCCATAATGGCATAAAACGTTAACACCCATTCTCTTAGGTTTCTGACCCCCCTTGAGGCATTGATGACAGAATAATGAACATAAAAGGAAAGCAAGTGACTCAAAATAGGAAGTTGTTACCCCGGTCTATTTCCCCGCAGTGGGATGATCAGAGAAAGTTTCATAGGATGAAGTTCTTGCAAGGACAAACATAGGTCTGCCTCTATTATTCTTGTCTTGAGTGGACTTTCACTTTTTAGGCAAAAGCATTCATGCATAGAAGTAGACTAAAGAAAGGATGGAGTACATGAATAGATAAAGAGATAGGTAGGATTAAAACTTTTTTTAGTTACGGTAGAATTGAAGTTTTTATTTACAACTTCCACCCATTGTAAGAGGAGAAGGGAATGCTTTCCTTTGAAGATACTACCATGCCCACATTTATGCACAAACCAGTCTAAATGCGAAATCTACTTTTGAGGTTAACGCATGTTACTTCAGAATGAACAAAAGTTGATAAAATAATAAAAGAGTACTAAATAATGAAGAAAATTAGAAGAGGGGTAAGAGAATTTTTTTTGAAAAAGATAGGTACGTAAACATTTCCCCCTTTTTTGATTCTTGTCTTAAGCTCCTAGATGCACCTTCATTTCTTATCTTGTGTTGGCTGCTATTAAAGAGGGTTTCATTTCTTATCTTGTGTTGGCTGCTATTAAAGAGGGTTTCGGTACATATGATTTTTGTTAAATATACTTGCACCCAAATATCAAGTGTAGTCTTCTTTGTTGAAATATAACTCGAGCCTACTCACTTAAATATACTTGCACCCAAATATCAAGTACTGTGTAGTCTTCTTTGTTGAAATATAACTCGAGCCTACTCACTCGTTGATTATGCTTTTCTTTTTCAGTCAGATGACTAACCAGTTATCTGATCACTCATCTGGCTGGTAAATCAGGCCAAACCCCAAATTCCAAGTTCGTCATTAAATCTAAATTCTTGCGGTCTTATTTGTGGCTATTGATTAAGGGTTTGTAAAATGGGTGTGTTCTCACCTAGAATTTCTTAGAGTGATCTTGGGAAAAACATCTTCCATAAGGAGTCTTCCATGGTGGCAAGAAAAGAGGAGGAAGATGAGGAGCCTTCCATCAATTATTTAAGTTTTATAGAGGAATTCTAGGTGAGGAGCCTTCCATCAGGTATTTGGAGAGAGGATTTTTATGGATTCCATCAAGTATTAAAGTTTCATGTAGGTATTTGGAGAGAGGAATTCTATGGACATAGAGTTATGTTTCTTTAAAGATCAAGCGAAGGATTGAAGATTCTTTCATAAGGGATCGTATAGCGATCTAGATGGAACATAAATGTGCGTCTAATCTCTTGTACTTGCTTTCTTATGTAATGAAATCTCTGGTTCTCATGGAGGTAAGAGCGATACAACTAAACTGCATAACTAGTTGCATTTTTATATATTACAACTTTTGTGCATGCTTTCTCTAGCGTACCTGATAGAAAGAAGATTCATAAGGTTTGATTGTTCTTCCAATTTCTAATGTCATGCTTGCTGAAAGTGATGTATCCATGCTTGTCAGAAAACAATATCTTGCATGTCTGTAGAACATTTGGTGCAACATTAATTTACTTAAAGTAAGGTGCACTTTGTCAAGGCTAATGCATGGAATAAGTTCTGATATGTACTTAAACTTTTTCCATTTCTGTGCTATTAAAATTATTTTCTATGCATTATGGATGAGTGTCACAAACAAAGCACACAAACAACTCTATCATGGTTCTTAGCCCGAGGTAGCTTCTATGTCAAATATGTGAATATTGGTTAGTCACAAATCAAATCTGATAATTTTCCTTTAAAACGTTGCACCTAGATCTATAAGAAGAGAGATCTTAAACTGTTCGATTGTTTCTGCAGTTTAATGAATTCCAAACTAAAAGTAGATTACTCAAAATAGTTTTTTGTCTTATTTTTGGAATTGTTAATGCACTTTTTTTAGCTACTTTAGTTTGAGCAAGAAATCATATTTTAAATAAAATTTGTCTTTCTAAAGTTATTGCCATTAATTTGTTATTGTCATTGATCATAATTTAGGTATTTCTGGTTGTGTTAGGTATGGTATGCTATCATGTTTCTAGTAAGCAGAGTTAAAACTAAATAAATGTGCTTCCTTATCTAGACCAAATTTATTTTAGAAAGACAGTATAACTAAAAAATTTGTTATGTTAATTTTGATAATTATTAGAAGGAATTAGACCTTACCTAGGTGTATATTATACTAACTTATAATGTGGTTTATTATTTTTGAATTTCATGACTATGTATTTTGTATATTTGGTTCAAGGGGAAATAAAATTTTCAGTAATTTTTATCTTCCAATATTATGGAAATGGGTTAGAGGAAATAGATATAAAGAACTATCATGATATGCAAAGAAATTCGGTTGAAACTTAATATATACGTTTCTCAAGCTAGACTAAGTTATGGTCCCAAAAATTTTCTATAAAATATAATTAGCTAAAAAAACATTTATCTTTTAGAAAAAGATCAATTATTGATGTTAGATTGCATATAAATTTAGCAAACTTTTCATCATTATACTGGTTCATGGATCTATTTTTTTAAAAATGAATCTCATCTTGAGATGATAGTATATTAGTAGCAACAGGCACCACTTTATGCTGTTCATCTGCATGTTACTGTGTGCAACAGGTTATATAAATTCTTGCTGATAAGTCACAATCTTGACAAGTTTTTTCTTCTTCTAGATGTTTAGGAGTCCAGCAGCAGCATTCCTCTTTTGTCTGTCTTTTCTCTTGTCAAGTCTTGTGGCCTCTATAACCCATGGTTGTGTTGGACAAGTGATTGCTTATCATTTCTTCCTTATCAAACCTCCTGTTTGGGTTTCACACATCATCGCCAAAGTTTTTGCTGTTTCCGCAGCTTTATACTTTACACAAGGGGCTGGTTCAGAGGGAATTTATCAGCTGCTTGTTTTTTGTCAAGTTATCTCAGCTATTCTCCTGGTACCTTCTGCGATTCCTCTCTTCCAGCTATCATCGTCACAATCAACAATGGCTGCTTTCAGGATCTCTCCTATTGTCGAATTTCTTTATGTGATCGTCTTCACGGGGATGCTACTGACAAATGTCATTTTCATTACAGAGTTGATATTTGGAAACAACAGAATACCAGTTGACCTGTGGCTAAATATGGAAAATGATTTCTCCAGCCTCTATTCTTTCTTCATTCTTCTTGCCGTGGCTTCCCTTTTCTTTGCTCTATACCTGTTTTTTACACCACTAAGACCTTCAATAAATGAACCATGTGTGAAAATATCTACTGAGAAGTTGCAAAACGTGCAAGCCAAGCAATCACAGCCTACGGAAGAAAATGGTTCAGTTGAGGTTTCGGACAATGGATATCGGAATCCTATTGGAAAATTAATCCGTCAGAGCTCTCTAGATCTGGATACAAAAATCAATTCTGCGGAGGGTTGTCATAAATCTGATCCTATCCCTAAACCATCTACAGCATATACTTCTTACATCATACAATCTAATGGAGTGAATTTATTACTCAAAAGAGTTGTGCCCCCTGAAGATGATCAGCTGATTAGTTCTTCTGAGCCTCAAGATTTGTCTCATATTTCTGAGTCTAAAATTAGTGGATCTAATAAGTCCATGATAATTGGCAGTGGTAAAGAGGCAGCCTCTGAATTTGGCCGTGGAAGTAAGCGACAACTAGCTGCTATTCTAGATGAGTTCTGGGGACTTCTATTTGACTATCATGGGAAGCTCACCAAAGAAGCAAAGAGCATAAGAGCAGCTATCTTGGTAGGTTTGGAATGTGAACCACATCCAAGCTGTGAGTTAGAAACTGAAAGTAAACTGAAGCTCAAGTCCAGGAAAGCAGTTTCTTTGGCAGTTGTAGATGGTTCTGAATCCAATAACCGCTTGATTTTGAGCCGTGAGACGTTCTGGTCCAAAAATAATTCTGTTCCATCTGTGAATTTTGTCGAGGTGGATAAAAATATATATTGCCCACATGAGACTTTGACTTGGGGAGGCAAGATTATACACAGCACATCCGGTGCTCCTAAGAAATTCCTGACATATGGAGAATCAGAACGGCTTGTTCTTCAGTCTCTTCGACTTTGCATTAGAAAGCTCTTGAGAGTGAATAGCTCAGGTTGGTTATTCAGTCAGAATGGCGGACTTGATGAAGAGCTGATAGACTATTTGGCTATGTCAGAGGGTCTTCTACACAAGGATGAGTCCCTTGAGGAACAAAAGGAACTAATTGTTTTCCTTCCCAGTATATCATATTGCGGTAAAGGCTGTATTTGGCAAGCTAGTTTAGTTGTGAGCTTTGGCGTCTGGTGTATTCGTAGAATATTGGAGTTGTTACTGACGGAGAGCCGACCAGAAATCTGGGGGAAATATACTTATGTCCTTAACCGTCTTCAGGTAAATCTCCAAATTCTTTCACATTCTTCAGTCAGAACACCCGAGTGCAACAGGGTGATCTATACCAAATACAGGATGGTTCTCATAGGACTTCTATTCTTTTTCGAGCAACATAAATATTTACATGGTATAATATATTACAGGGAATTATTGATCCGGTTTTTTGCAAGCCGAGAAAAATCCCGTCTCCCTGCAAGTGCCTAGAGGCATGCAGTTATGACAGGGAAAGCTCTGGCACATTAAAGATCACAAGCAGGAGCTGTGTTATTGAGTTGGTTAAGGGAGCAGAAGCCTATGTATCTGCACGCAAAGGTCGAGCTGGCACAGCAGCAGCAAATATAGCCTTCCCTAAAGGAAAAGAGAACATAATATCGGTCCTGAAGCGGTACAAGCATAGGCTCTCAAAGATATCACCCTGAAAAGTAATAAAATCAGAATCTGAGGATAGATGCTGTATCTTTTGAGGACATAGATTGTTGGCTTGTTCGCTGGATTTTCTTTTCTTTTTTTTTCCTGCCTTTGATGGGTTTCTGGAATAATAATCTTCTAGTGGTAAGTCCAGAATATCATCAATATGCTATGACTGGCGTGGTTAGGAAATGGAAAAGTTTCTTCCGTGTGCTTCTGGTTTGATATGTTATTAAATTTTTACCTCTGTGTTGCAAATTTAAGGTAAATAGTGAAAATTTCCGAGTTATACATAAACTCTGTATGGCCTAGTATGACTGAGAAATCAGTAATCTCAGCAAGAGTGAAGTACCTGCAACACTTTTCAAATGAAAATAGTCCTTATGTAATTGCTTATAAGGTTGATAATTTGGTTTTTTTGAAATTGTGGTGCGTTCAGCAAACATGAATGTTACCGATTTAACTTGATTTAAGATCTACTTCTAGACATGAAGTTAATTTGAAGAGTATACTAGTGACGAGCTATATCTGTAGGTTCTGCACTTAATCATATCATATCATATTTCCTTTAAAAGCACGAGTTCGGGAAAATATTTTAGTAGACAAAAATATTCATCCATTAAGTAATAGTAAGTTGATAAATTGATGAATTCTTATTGGATATATATAGTATGAAGATAATAATATAGTTTAAATTGAAATGTAAACCTTAATGAAATTATTGAATATCAAATTTACAAATGTATACAAGATGAAAGGCGTATATGTAAAAACTAAACAAGTTAATGAGATAAATAATGTCTGCCCTAAAGGTCGAACCCAGAAATAGCATATACCTACAAATGTACATAGTGTGGACGAGATATTTGCAAAATCCATCAAAGAAATTAAAGAGACAAAAGTCACTCTCAAAATTAAAAAAAGGAAAAATTAAAACAAACGGCTACGATCTAAGGACACAATGTGTTGATCTCTCACCGACTAAAATTCAAGTAGTTCATAGTACTACATAATTAGTTTTAAAGTTTAATTATACTATTATTATTTAAATAAAACTCTATTTACAATGTTATCTTCTCACATGCAACATCGCATACCAATATATATAAGCCAAGAAATTACAATAATTTTCATAGTACTTTCATCTCCTTCTATAGGTGTGTGCCTTTGTTATTTTCTTCTTATTAGATTAGATTAGATTGTTTAAATATTACGAATTATGAAATAGCAATAATTTTTACAGTATTTTTATCTATTTTCTTTTTATTAGATTAGATTAGATTATTTTATAGCAATTAACTATATTATATGTTTGAGCTTTTTTTAAGATCAAAATTATAATAATTTTTCATAGCACTTTCATCTCCTTCAACATATATGTGCCTTTGTTATTTTCTACTTACTAGATAATATTAGATTGTTTAAAAATTATGAATTATGAAATTATAATAATTTTCACATCACTTTCATCTATTTTCTTATTATTAGATTAGATAAGATTAGATTATTTTAAAGCAATTAATTATATTATATATTTGATCTTTTTTCAGATCACAAAGTTTAATTATACTGTTAAATAATAGATATTGTTTGTATAAAAGTCGAAGAGAATCTCACACGTACCTTAGATCTCAATGCCAATTGTAATACTTACATATGAGTATCGGTTAAAATAAATTTTATGTATATGCTTAACTTATATGATCCTACTTTAACCGGATTAGATAATTTAATTTTTTTACATTCAAACTCTTCCACAAAACCAAAAGAGAGTAGGAATGCTATAGCTATATATATCCACAAGACCAGAGATATCTCAAAATGAATGGAGAAAATCACACAAATAAAAACCATATTAATTACCCCCAGACACCACTGTTTTCAAAACCACCCTTCTCAATTCCATCTATAATATATCCATATACCCAAATTAAGTTGCTGGAGTTTTCCCTCACAAACTACACCATTTATCAACCCTCCTTTTTTCCTTTGGACTTAGATTGTATAACATTTCACTGCGATGATGACTAACATGGGTCATCTATCTGCTTTGAACGCCCACTAAAAAAATAAAGTAGTAGGCCTTGTAGTTAGTTAATAATGAGATCATGTTATTATAAATAAATTAAGTAAAGATTAATAATTCTTAAGAATGTATTACGTTCCCCTATCTTCCACTACAAACTTGTTAGTGTTTATTCTGGCCCCAAGAGATTTTTAAAATTAATTTTGAGGGTTGCTTGCATCAAAAAAATTATGTTAGAGGGCTCAAATAGTCTGTTTTATAATTTAAGATTATGTCAACACATTTTATCTTTGATGCATATCAGTTATGAATAATAATATAATTTGATTGATCCAAGTATATCCTAATATATTTCTAGACTCTTGTCTTGTCTTTAGCTCTTTATTATATATCAACATGATCACAATTGATGTAGACGATGAAGACACTACTGTAGAATTGCCCAAGAAAAAGCTAAATGTGAAGAATGATTGATCTCAACTCAATTAAATATGAATAAAGAACGAATAAAGGATAATATTTTTTGAATATTTTATAGTAGAACTTAATTTTTGAGTAAAATTAGGAACCTTTAAAAGGGATTTTCATGCAAAAATTTTATTACGCTTATGTGAATGATTTTATTATATAAAATTATACTAGAGTCACCATTAATCTTTAGTATTTATTTTTTTGTTTTAAGTTTATCAATAATTAAGATATCTTCCAGTCTTGTGAAAAGTATGTGCTCTGTGCTGAGCTTATACAAGTCATCTTAATATTAAGTATTTTGTTATATTTTTATTAACACATCAATAATATATTATTGTATTTTTTTTCAAACTTAACACTATATTTAATGATTAGGATAAAAAAATTAGACATCGATGATTTAATTCGATAAATAAATATGCTACATGAAGTTTGATATATACAAATTTAAAAAAATAATGTTGTGTATGGAAGTATATAAAGTATATTTATACCAATTTTACACACAAATCTATTTCATGTTTTTTTTAAATGTTCAAATAAAATTTATAGCAAAAGTAATAATCCATGTTTATAGGTTTTAATTCAAAATGAATTTGACTTATTTTATAGTAAGAAAACAAATTTAAAAAAATAATTTTGATATCTAACTACGTACATTGCACGTGCACAAGAATTAGTCATATCATATCATACTTCATTTAAAAGAGGGAGTTGTGGAAAAACTTTCTAAGGACTATATTACACCTATTCTCTTTTGCTATTACATTCTAATACTAACTAAACTAAATTAATTATCATTATTAATTAATTACATTACATGTCACTTTAAGTTTGCATAATTTGGTCCTTAGAACTTCCAACGTTATTATAAAAGCCTACATCATATTAATTATTAGTAATGTATAATAATATATTAATAGATAATTGCATGTCAATAAAGTATTTATGGAAAGAATAGAAAACATAGATTATCCTAAAATTATACCATGAAACTCATATAGAAAAATTACAAAGAGCATTCTTATGTTTAGGTAACAAGACAGAAGGTACAAACATTAAATTTTAGAAAATATTATGATATTTAAGCACTTCAAGATACGTTATCTAAAATTTTAAAAAAACACAGCAAGATACAAGTGGAGGTATATAAGTATACTTTTGGTAAACTACAAGGTATTTAAGTTCAGTTAAGCCTAAAAAAGATTTGAAATCTTTGTTATCTATAAACAATAATATATGATCCCATTGACAAATAATATTCATCATACAATATGAGGCCATATGCTTAGCTTATATTTATATAGTAGAGGAGATGTGAAAAAAATTAAAGCATCATATTTTGAATGAGTGTCAAGATTTTGAATTATTTCTTGAAATTATATACTTCGCTTAGAAAACTTTAGAAGAGGCTTTTGAAGGACTACTACAAAGTGTTTGACATTAAATAAATATTGAAAAACTAAATTCTATGATATCGGGTAGCAAAAATCAGGGATGTGTATGTAAGACTAGGTGTCATATGAGTAAATATCCATACATAACATGACATTGTAATATGTAATCTAACATATTAATGAATTTTAAACATAAAAATTTGCATCAAGATATATGTTTAAGATTTGGGAGAGCCTAGAGTGCAGAGATTTGGGAGAAGAATTATGGCCTTTGAGGGTTTTGTAGGTTCCGATTTTATTTCCCGAACACGATCCAAACCCTAGCCTAGGGGTGTCCAAAAAGCTTGCGGCCCGGCCTGGGGTCGTCTCGGAAACTCGGGCCAAACCCGGGTTCGGGCCCGGGCCCGGGTCGACGCAAAGTCGCCCGGTCCCGAACCGGCCTCGGCCCGGAACAGTGTCGGGTCCGGCACCGGGTCGGGCCTGGCCCAGGAAACAACAATCACCGTATTATGACCGTTGCCCGGCCCGACCCGGTGCCAACAGTCATAATTTGTGATCGTTGGCGAAAAATGACCGGCCCGGCGCCAACGGTCACAATTTGTGACCGTTGGTTGGATATGGCCGGGTCGGGCCGGGCCAGCCCGGCCCAACCCGGTCATTTTAGACCGTTTTGGCCGGGTCGGGTCGGGCCGGTCCGGTCCGGACAGGCCAAACAGACATATTTGGCTATTTGACCGATTTGCCCTTTAAAACGGTCAAAAACGGCTAGAATATGAGAGTTTTTTGGTCATTTGCCTAGGGGCTGCCTCTATAAATAGAGGGGGGTTTTTACTTCTTCTCCTCACACCAAAACTCTTCTACTTCCCTCTAATACTCTCTTATACAATATTATACTCTCTTATATTTTTTAATACTTTTATCAAATGACTTTTGGGTTTGATTATGAAGAGCAGCACCTATCTCCTACCGATCCAGAAATGAGTCCTCCTACAACAACTACTCCTCCTCCTACCGGTGTTAATCTTAAATCTGGTGGCGACGAATCTACTGCACCAAGAGCTCCTAAAAGGCCGAGATCCGATGTGTGGAATCTTTTTGAGAAGATAGACGTCACCAAGTGTAGGCTGTCTAAAAATCACAATAGATAGCTGATCCCCACGAGATTACAAGGCAATGGTTCCTTCAAATCGAGAAGCAGATTTCATCCTTACAATCAAAACAGAAGAGATTTCTAAATCATTACATCCGCAGCATTATAATCGCTACAAACACGACCTCATGTTTGAGATGATTGATCTTGATGGTTGCGACAACAACATAACCAATATTATATTAGCAACTATTAGAGATGCTGATGAACAGTGTAATGATTTTAGAAATAAAAGGTTAGACTTAGTTGGTGAGTTGCTTGGTAGAGAGCTGTGGGCAAATATTCACTGATTCCCATCAAGTTCCAACAATGAAAGCTACAATCAGATAGCTTTCGTGCCAACAAACGAAGGTTACGAATGGAGGACTTTTCACACAGATCGAGAAGAGTTATAATTCAACGACACTTCCGACAGCTAATGAAAACTCTATTCAGTGGTCTTCACAATCAACAGTGAGAGTTACAATCTGACGACTTTCACACCCCACAACAACTCAAGCGAGGATTACTGAACGACGGTCCTTGCAACACCTTACAGAAGAGGTTACAAGTCAACCAACTTCTTCTAAAACACGGAAGTCATCCCCGCGTTATAATTCTGGAAGTGCACACGACCTCAGCGTTTCCAAGTTATAACAAGTCAAACACGAACGACCTTCGCGTTCTTGAGGTTTAATCAACATCCGACCTCAGCGTTTCCAAGCTGCAGCAAGCAAAACACGAGCGACCCTCGCGTTCATTGATGTTCAGTCAACACCCAACCTCGCGTCTCAATTCCAAGACGCGGAGTTGGGGTTCTGAACGCCAGATTGGGCGTTTGACTCATTCAAACCTGAGTCGAACGGTTCCAGAACTGTTTTCCCCACGATCTGAGGAAATCACGCCCACTTAGGAGCGGATTTAGAGGGCAGTTACAACCTCTGATCCTCCTATAAAAACTTAACAAACTCAACTGAGTTAGGGGCTGGCCTTTTGGAATGGAAAAGTTAGCTAAGGGTTGGATTTTCCAGCATCAAAACCACACAGGTTTGGAGGTGATTCGTATCTCAACCGCACAGAAAGGCAAGGGAGACGAAATCCTTAGAGATAGGATTTTTGAATCAAGTTCAGAAGATAAAATCTAAAAAGATTCTTCAACAGCATAATATCCGCTTGGTCATTAACCGAATCTACGGTTCTAACAACTCTGTCCACAGAGTTCTAACTCGTTCAGAGTTATAACTCGTTCGGAGTTCTTAAACTCGTTAAAGAGTTACTTATAAAACTTTCCACAGAAGTTCATCGTTCCCACGAGATAAAAGACGGTCGGATCGTCAACGGAGAGCAAATTCGACGTAAGCAATCGAAGGAGGCATTCCATCGCTACCGAGAAGAACCCAGTTTTAAACAAAGGGGAGAACCAAATTCGTTCTCCTCTCTTTTGTAATCGAATTGTAACCGAGATTAAAGGAATCAAAGTCAAATTTCTTTTCTTCTCTTCATTGCAATTTTCCAACATACACCAAGGATGAACACTGTAGGATCATCTCCCAAAAGGCAAAATATGCGTTGTGCGGCCAGGTTTTCCAAGCTCATCATAAGAGCGGCACCAACCATCTCAAACGCCATATAGAAAAACACAACAAAGGTCAGAATCTTCAAGGTGATATCCGACAGTCTATGATTTTCCAATCCTCCTCTTCTGGTACCCTCGGTAGTTAGAATTATGACGTTGTCCGAGATAGGAAATGCGTAATTATGTTTATTATTCTTAAAAACCTGCCTTTTAAATTAGTAGAAGATGATGAATTTGAAGATTTGTTTAGAGATGATTTTTATCCTGCATTTACAAAATTTTCTCGTCAAATCTGTCAACGTGATATTTTAAAATATTATCAGGAAGAACAAGGAAAAATAATTTCTTAATTTAAAAATTTAAACTATAAATTTTTTTTAACTTCTGATATTTGGACATCTAGAGTACAAACTGGTTATTTATGTATCACAGCTCACTGGATTGATGAAAATTGGCAAATATTTAAAAGAGTTGTTTCTTTTATTACAATTGAAGAGTCACACACTGGTATTAATATTGTAAATTTAATAATTGAAGAACTTATGAAACTAGAAATTGATCAAAGAATATTTTCTCTTTCACTAGATAATGCAAGTAATAACAATGTAGCTGTTGATTTTATTAAAACAACACTGTCATTGCCATGTCATGGTGACCTTTTTCATGTTAGATGTATCTGTCATATTTTAAATTTAATTGTTTAAAGTGCATTTTCTGAAATTAAACCCATGATAGAAAAGGTTAGAACAGTTGCTAATATGCATAATGCTTCTGAAATAAGAATTAAAAGATGAAAACAATGTTGTAAAAGAAAAAATTATAAGCCTAGACTAATTCCAAAAGATATTGACCATAGGTGGAATTCCACATATGTAATGTTAAGTGTAGCAATAGAATATAAAAAAATTATAAATGATTTTATAAATTTTTATGCTTTTAGTTCTATCTCGGGTAACACTTATGGAATAAGTAAAGATGAATGGATAATTATATGTAAATTAAATAAGATGTTACAAGTTTTTTATGATGCTACTATGTTATTATCTGGTTGTTATTATCCAACTATTACTTTAACTGCTTTACAAATTTTAAATATTCAAAAAAAATTTATCAAATATCGTATGGATGATATTTTTGAAAATATAATTTTTCAAATGGAGAGCAAATTTAATAAGTATTTTAGGTCTATTCCTCATATTTTTGGTTTGGGGGTTCTTATTGATCCATGTTTGAAGGATATTGGTCTTCGAAGTTTGTTATAGTCATTATATGGTGGACAGATTATAGACTTAGATGATGGTTCCACCCTTACTGCTACTTCTCATCATTTATCTATTAGAAATTATTTTCAAACATTATATGATGAGTATGCAGCTAGACATGGTGTAGCTGCACAACAGTCTACAGCTTCAGCGCCTTCGGTTTCGAGCACATGTCGAGGTAAAAGTGTAAGTTTTGATAGGTATGCAATGGTAGCTGAACTAACTGGTGGATCTGGAATTGGTTCAGGATTAGAGGTTTCTGAATTAGATGAATATTTTTCTGCTTCCTTAGTTAAATGTCAAGGAAATGCTTTAGATGTTTTACAATGTGAAGAGTATATGGATCAGTTTCATATCCTATACTTTCCACCATGGTTCGTGACTTACTATCAGTGCAGGTTTTGACGGTAGCTTTGGAATCCGTCTTCAGCACAGCAGGACGTTTGATCGATGACCGCAAGACATGCTTAGATTCGTATATTGTACAAGCGGTGATATGCTTACATGATTGGTGGAGGTACGAGAAGCAAACACAAGGCATCGATCGGGTTGCTATAATTGAAGATAAATTTGAAGAGTTGAGACTAGCAGATAGATATAAAGATTTAATATTCATCAAATTGTAATTTTTATTTCTTAGCTTTAAATTTGTAATGAATTATTTCGAAAAAAGTTACAAATGATAGTGATATGGGTGAGTAGATGCCAACCTAGTTGGGATTTACTCATCTATTATGATGCGACGAATTTCGAAATAAATTTATAATTATAAAGGATTTACTGATTATTAATAAAGAAATTATTTTTATTATTTTTTATTTTTATAATTTTTGTACTTGTAATTTATGTCATTTCAAGTTATTAAAAAAATTATGTCATTTTCTGTATTTTTTATGTATATTTTTATAATTTATTGTTTTTTAAAAAATTTAAAAAAAATTAAAAAATAAGAAAAAAACCGGGCCGGCCCGGAGCCCGGCCCGCTCAGGCCCGGGCCCGGGTCCAAGCTTTGGTTTTGCCCGGCCCGGGCCCGGTTTCCCGGGTCAGGCCGGACTGGGCCAGCTCGAATGGACACCCCTACCCTAGCCCACAATCAAATTTAAAAAAGACATGATTTTCTTGATATCTTCAAAAGGATATATCGCTCATATTTTTGATAACGGTCGATTTATCAAAAAAATCAATAAACTAAAGAAAATAATATAAAATATTACTAAGATAAAGTCTTTAACCCGATATAGCAATATATTGGTTGATATTTAATTGAATGCCTATAAGAGCAAATATGTAAAGGTTATTTAGATATTAGTTCCTTAATTTTAAATATCTAATGATTCTATATTATTCCCACAAATTTTAGGGGCTAATATTAAATTATTAAAATTTTAAGGGATAAATTATAAATAAGCCATATTTAAAATAAATGTTAATTTTTAACTCAACTATGGGGATTGTCTTAAAAAACCCACTCAACTAATTCAATTTGAAAAATCCCCCTCATTATGTGGGATGTTATAGATAACCTCTCTCAATTTTGGTGCAATTTTAGAAAACATCTCTTAACTATATCATATCTCATAAAAACTCCCCTAATCTTTTACACTTCTATCAACAAACCCCCTTAACATAGTTACTTCGATATGTGATTTAAAAAAATACCCTCTTGAAGAAAGTAATTTTAATTAAATAGAAACCCCCAATCGACAATAAAAGGATCATAACCAATTTACAGTTTTTTTCCTCTATATCACATCTTTCATCTAGCAAAAGCCAAGGCAATTCTTTTATGATTGATTGATATTTTGGTCTTTCCAAGTCAAGTACTTGTCACATAATAGATAAGACTTTAATGATGTTAGTTTTGAGAGGTTAGGTTTAAGTGAGAAAAGTTCACTGGGGTTAAATCAAAATTTTTAAGTTGAGATAGATTATCTACAAAACTTGGTAGAGATTTACTTAGTCTTAAATAGTTTTGCGGGGGGGGGGGGGGGGGGGGG
>BQKN01000975.1:152345-171499 GCA_022839385.1 Asparagus kiusianus
AATTAACTCTTAAACAAAAGCACAACTTAAGGCACATGTGATATCAGTTTTATAAGAGTTGAGTTTATAACAAGTCTATCACTTAATGAATTGGTTTGGGTCATCTACTCATCTGTCCTTAAATTTATCCTATACATCAACTCTAAAAATCTTTTGCTATAAGAATCTCTAAGAAAAATTTAATATTTATTTGGGATGAGTATATGATCGTTCTAATTTCCCTTATCTTTCATAATTTGTAACAAATTATTTGACAAAGTAAATTAAGTTGTCATTTTATATTGCTCACATTCTTATAATTTTATGAAGCTCATAGCTTGGATATGACTATTATTGCAGATATTGTATTCTTTTAACTCTTTAAGCTAAATATTTGAATGTTGTTTGACATTGGATAGATATAAATTATTTTATTAAAAGACAATCAATATGAGTGCATAATATGTACAAATAATTTTCAGACTATATTTTATAATTTTCTGAAACCAGAGAGTAATCGTTTTGACAGGTCAATTAGTATTTGGGAAGATGTAAAAAGAGTACAACATCAGATTTTAGAATTGATCACATAATTTATATTTTTTTCTTGATAGAATTTGCACATTCTAACTTAGAAAATTCTAGAAAAAATTTCTTGAATATCTATAATACTCAATCGCCAGATAAACAACAGGTGGAAGTGATTTTTTTTATAACTGAACAAAATCCTTAATGACTAGATAAAACCTATCATTTTCCTTAATGAACTCAAGAATTTATTTATTATTAATAATAATAGGTTTTTTTCATATTGGTCCCTTACATCATTAATATTTTGAAACTATACATTCAAATTACTATTTAATCCTAAATTATTAATATTTTAAAGCTTTAAACATCACTATTTCTCTAGAAGACAAAATGTTAAAATCACCTATGGAAATATCCAAAAAATTAATATATTACAATAATTATAAAGTTTTTACAACCATGTTATAGTAAATAAATAAACTTAAAGTAAATAATTATAATATTTGATCACATGTACTGCACATGTATTCCACCTAGTAGATATGAAACCCCAACTTACAACTGAGCGTGTACACACAAATACTTAAAAAGAGAAGAAATGTCCAACAAAATAAAATCTTTTCTGTCACAAATCAAAACATTCTAGTTTAAAATAAGTGTTTCTAGTCAAGTAATTCTCATCTTTAGGAAAATGGATTTTTTAATTCTCATCTTTAGGCAAATGGATTTTTTAGTCTATGTAAGGCTTCTATTTTTAGTATATATAAATTAAATTTTCCGTTTTTAATGTAAGTAAATTAAAAAGTCTATTTATCGAATTTGAAAATTACATAATTTCTTTACTTCTAAAGACGTACCATAAAGATTCTTCCCATAAGATATCAAAACATTCCTCTATAGGAGAATATCATGGCCGCCCATGAGCCATGACAATTACCAATTTACCCAATTCTATACGGGAATATCTCGGCCGCCCATGAGCCATGACAATTACCAAATTACCCAATGCGCAGTGGATATGCTCGGATCAGATAGGACTTTACTCAACCCACAAGTATCACATATTTATATTTGAGGTTTTAATTTAATTGATTCATTTCTGAAAGGCACTATAATTTATTAATTTATTTATAAATTACGACTAACACTTAGGGTTTGTTTGGATTTGGAGGGGGTGAAGGGAAGTTAGGGGAACCTAGGGGAAGTTAAGTTAAGGGAAGGGAAGGGAATTTCTAAAACTTGTTTGGGAAGCAAGTAAGGTGAATCAAGAGGAAGTTATTTCACCCCGTTTGGAAAGTGTAATAACGGGAAGGGAAGGGAAGGGAAGGTATATAAATTGACATAAATACCCTCACATATTATTAAGTTATATTGTTGTTAGAAATTAAATATCAAATATGCATCTATTGCTATATATTATTATTGTCATCATCTCCTTCCACATTGTATATCCACAATCAACACAAATCAGATAAATATGAAAAAATTTGGAGTATAGTTGGAATGAAAAATAATAACCAATATATTCATCGATGAGACTACAAAACAATACAAAGCTTATTTTCACTCTTCTTTTGCAAATATACCCAGTTAGCAGAGCAACGACCAACTAAATGATGAAACTCAAATACCTACAGGAACACAAAACTACTATAACACTTGTCATTCAAGCTGCAAAAATCCTCAATTTTGAACGATCTTTTACAAATTTTATTGCTCCATCAAATAAGCTCAGTTTGGATGATACAAGCTAAATTCATCAACAAAAACTAAAAAACAAATTGCGTTTATTAATACTATCCAGCATCAACCTCATTAACCAACATCCCCGTGAAAAATGGTCCAATGAAGCATTACGGAGAAATAAAATAAAACCTTTTTTCCACAAAGTAGCTATTTATGCTCATATTCTCTCCACACTTGACATAAGACCCCTTCAAAGAAGGGAGGAAGAACAAAAGCTTCAACCGTTTTCACTCATTTCTTCAATTTCGTTGAGTTATCCAAGGCCAAGTCCTGCAGGTTCAGTAACAGGAGAAAATCTTACCTTGAAAAATCAGAACCCTTGCTCAAACTAGGAGAGAGATTGAGGCGAGACAAGACGCGGAGGAGAGAAGACGCGGAGGCGAGATGAGACGCGGAGGAAGAAGAAATGGCGGAGGCGCTTGCAACGATAGTTTATACTGTGGGGTTTCTGTGAGCAAATTTTAGCCGTTGGATTTTGATCTTAGCTAGGGGTGAATATGTCTCTCTATATTTATTGTATTCCCCCTCTTTACCTTCACCCCCATTACACCCTAATTTGGGAGGGAAGAAATCATGGTATTTTCTCATCTCCTTTCACCTCCCCTCACCCTTATTAACTTGCTATATTTACTTCACAAACAAGGTTAACAGTTACCCTCCCTTCCTCTCACCCCCGTTACCCTTAATCCAAATTGGGTCTTAAACATTGGGGCGAATGCAAGCCACGTAGGATGGTCAAATAAGGGGCTGTTCGTTTCGCAAAAAAAAAAAAAAACTAGGAAATCAAAGAATAGGATTTCTTGTATTATGGTTGTTTGGTTGGTTAAAAAAAGAAGGATATCAAAGAATAAGAGATGAGATAAGATGAGTTGTCATCATATTATTGGATGATGTGAGTGATTTTTTAAGAAAATTTGTTTTGAGGTTGTTTGGTTGGTTAAAAAAAAAATAAGGAAATGTATTATAAGAAACCTATTTCCTATAACAATTTCTTTCTTGTGTTTGGTTCATTCTTAAAAATAAGAAAATAGATGAGATGAGATGAGTTGTTTGTATATTATTGGATGATGTGACCCACACTTAAGGAAATCAATTTCTTTTTTTAAGGAAATGGGTGGAAATGAAATGTTAATGAGATGAGATGAGTTGTCACTATATTATTGGATGATGTGGGTGATTTTTAAATATGAGAGGAGATGAGTTGGATGATGTGACTCATTTTTTGTGTTTGGTTTATTTTTAAAAGTAAGAAAAGATATGAGATGTGATGAGTTTATAAAAGTAATATTTTATTGATAAAAGTGTATAGATTTCTTTTTATTGGGATGAGTTTTAGGGAGAGAAATATATTATAATAATATTTTAATACAAAAAGTACATGGAAATCCTTTTCTTGGTTTTTAGGAAACCAACCAAGGGCCAAACAAACAGGCCCTAAGAGCAAGGGCAGCAAGCTCTGAAGTTCACTCTCAAGGCTGACGTGGCCGTGGAAAACAGAGAACCCCCTCCAGCAACCTCCTAGCCGCTCCCAGCCCCTCTCCTAAGGCTGACGTGGCTTTGGGGAGCTTCCGAGCTCCCAAGCGCTCCACAAATTTGTGGAGCGCTTGGGAGCTCCCAACTAGTGAAGATTTTGACAACCCCCCCCACAAGCTCACAATTGCAGATCTGAAAAAAAAATAGTGAATCCAACCAAAATTGAAGCCAAAAATCAAACCTTTGCTGTGCGGTGCGGTTGGGGAACCCTTGATTCGACGGCGACGGCGGAGGTTGCGGGAGAGGGCTTGATTCGGCGGGGGCTCGGTTGGGGAACCCTTGATTTGGGGCGCTCGGTTAGGGAGAACGGCATGGACTGGATTTGGCGAAAACGAAGAAGGGCGATGAAGGAGATGAAGATTTGGCGAAACGAAGAAGAAGGAGCTCGGTTGGGGAGATGATTTGGGGCGACGGAGTTGGGGAGAAGAAGAGGTCTGGTTTGGGGGAGATGAAGAGGCGTGGGTTTGGGGGAAAATGAAATTTGTTGGAAGAGATTGGGTTCGTGGGTTTTGATGAAGAGTTTTTTTACTGTGTTTTATTTTAATGGCTCCACATCCATAAATTCACAATGAAAATGACAGTTGAGTGAAAAAATGAACGGTTGAGTGTAAAAAATGAGAAGAGGGTTTTTTTTTGATATACAAGAGGTTTAAATATAATTAAAAGTAATGGGTAATAGGTAAAATATTAAAATAGAATAGGGGTTTTTTTGATATTATTGGAGCTCCTAACTAGGAGCTTGTTGGAGTTCCATAAAAGAAGGAGTGCCTCCCAAGGCTTAATTTGTTAATTTTTTATTCTAAAATACTTGAGAGCTTGCTGATTAGGACTCCCAACTGGGATCCCAACCGGTAGTTTGCTGCACTTGCTGTAAGGTCATACGTTGAGTTCCCTTTTCCAATCTCAACCTGCGCCAATTTTTTTTTTTTTGGAAAAAAAAACCCTCGTTTCTAAGTCCTTCCCCATTTCGTTTCTGAATTTTCCGAGAAATCAACCGAATTTATTTGAGCGATCTACAATGGAGAAGCTTCGGACTTCTCAATTCAAATCAGTACGCTATTCTCTCCCTTTAATATTTAATTTTAATTATATTTAAAATCATTTTGAAGAGGTTGAAGATTATTCCCTTTAGGGCGGAAAATGTTGAGTTATTGCATCCCAAATTCTCTCAATTTACACTATTCTTGGAATTTTTTGACCACCAGTACCGGGAAAATTCGCCTTCTAACTTCATTGATTGAAGATTATTCCCTTTAGGGCGGAAAATGTTGAGTTATCCAAATTGTCTCAATTTACACTATTCTTGAAAATTTGACCACCAGTACCGGGAAAATTCGCCTTCTAACTTCATTTTACAATATCATTTATGTAAATTTGATTAAGAAAAAAATATCCTTTTTTTTCCTCCGAAGTTTATTATTAGATACTTAGAATGGAGCTACAATGGCCAGGCCCGATATCATTTTAGGCATGAGCTTTATGTGGAAGTTGTAGATGTTATTACCTGTTAGTGCCAAGTTTAATGTGTAAGATCCGACTCTGATTCTTTTGCTAATAACATGACTCGGACTTGTGTAGAGCTAAGAATTATACAGTCTAACTAAATTTTGATTAAAGATTCATGTAGTACTTTGAATTTGGGGGTTTCTACGTGTAGTTCCCTAATTCTTTCTGCCTAAAATTTTTATAAGCCCTATTTCTAAAAAAATTAATTTAGAAAGTTGTGTGGATGCTATAGTTCTGTGAGTTATGCATTTAATAACATGTCCCATGTTTACAACTGATGATCAATATAATAAGGTTGAGTCTATTATAGAACAGTACTCTACATTGACCCTTGAAATCTTGAATATGATTATTCTCAAACAGATAAATTGTAACACAGTCACCTTGATGTGAGTCTTGGTTTAAAATCAACATGATGATTCCTGCAGTTAATCATAGTGTATGAATTTGCTGTTCCAGTATATTTGTCGATGCATGACCCTTGAATGATATGTTCAGAATGATGTGGAATCAAGGAACAATGTGCTACTTGAGCGTATTTAGTAGACCAGAGACATTGATACGACATGAAAGTCAACTAGTATGGTAAAAACCGTAGTAACTCCTTTGACAAACTTAGATCATCGTATAGTATGTCTCACTAATGGGGCTTTTTGGTACATATGGCCATAATCATAATAGTCATAATTTAATTATTTACATACTCATGCTCATTGCTCTGACAATTGTACATGTACACATGCATGTGTATGCTGCTTGGATTCACTCATTTATTGAGTCACTGTATTCACTCATTTATTGAGTCACTTCGTGAAAGTTGAATGGTAAGGAAAGAAATAATAAATGAATAGGAAAAGGATAAGCAAGGGGAACGAAATAGAAAGGAGAAAGGAGATGCAATGTAGTCCTTTTCCTTTCTCTCTTTCTATAAATTCAATTATTTCATCATCTAAAAGTTTCTGAAATATAATAAAGTTTCTATTTATGCTAATAGGTAAGTGTGAATTATCTACAATTGTGAGAGCATAGCACTTTGAAAGTTATTGTTCTTTTGCGGAGCGTGTACATGTATGTGTGCTCATGTATCATGGATATGTGCTGGTGTATTTTGAATACATATACGTGTTTATGATCATGCCAATGGGTTCTTTGTGATGTACGATCAAGATAATCACACAATTCATAAGTAACTTAGTTACAATCGCCATTCTCATCGCTAACTCTATATGTTGTATACGTATACGTATTTTGATCATTTAATTTATTCGCTTTGTGCAGTTGAAAGGTAATTTGAGAAGTACCTCGTCCTTTCTGGATTCAATTTTCATACTTTTACATTTGCCAGTTGCCTTCTGAAGATTCTATAATTATTATTTCCTATCCATTTCGTATTTGTGGAAAATATGGTTTGACCTCTTTAAAACGGAAGTAAATAAGAATAAATGCATGCCCCGTGATTCATCCCACTTCTTGTTTGTGGAAAATATGGTTTGACCTCTTTAAAGCAAAAGTAAGTGAGATAAATACATGCCCCATAGATTCATCCCCTATCGCCCCTTCTATTTTCTTCTTCTTGTTCGCCTTTAAATTTCCTTTTGAGTCTATTTTTCTTCTCCTTGATTTCTATCTCTTTAAGCCCCAATAAGGGACAACAAATTGTAGCAAATAGGTATGCCCTCTCTATCTCTTTACAAAAGCTATTGACACTTCTGTTCTCAATTTCTTACATCTAGATCTCTCTTTGCAAATAGGATTCCTCATTTTGATTTGTCATACCTATCTTATTTTCGCTACTTTTTATTACTTATTGCAATAATCGCATCTCAGCTTCTTACATCTAAATTTGTCCGATCATTATCTCTTTGGGTCTTCTTAGGCAATTTATATTTCAATTATGAGCTGCTAGTTATAACGTTATGTATTGGTCCATATAGGCTCAAGGTTATCGATAGCGGATAGCGTCGCGTAGCGGTGAGGCATCGCTAAGGTTATCTCGGGCTATTACGGCAAATAGCGGTAAAAAGCGCAAAGTCAAATAGCGGTCTAATTTAGATATGTATAAATACTAAAAAAATTAAAGAAAAATCTAAAAAATCTAAAAGTACATATTGGATGATCTAAAGAGATCCTAAACATGAAATAGACATGTATCATCACGTAATATCGAAGATGACTGGAGGAGTCAAAAAGTCATCGTTTTCGAGAAGAAGAGCTTAGCGATGATAGAAATGCCCTAAGAGGAGCTCACGGTGAAGGAGGTGAGAGGAAGTATCAAGATAGGTGCTAGAGGCTATGAGAGGTGACGGGAGTATGCTGAAAATCACAGGAGACGGTGAAATACAATGGTCAAGGGTTGAGTTTAATTTTAAAAAATAAGCCTCAAACCGCTTTTAAATAGCAGTCAAAAAGCAATTTTCGAATACAATCGCTCACTATTTACCGTTATGACACACTATTGGCCATTTTTGCGAACAGACATATTCCGTAATATGTCACCACTATTGCGCGATAGCGTCGCGGGAAGAGACTACTAACGCTATTAGCGTCGCTATTGCGGAACTATTTACCGCTATTTATAACAGTGTATAGGCTGTATGATTTCCTAGTCAATTTCTCTCTCTTTTCAATATTTTGCATTTTGGTTGTAGTAGGTATAATTTCTCTTACAATTTCTTAGTCTTATTTTGTTAAAGTTACATTTTTCTTATTGTTTTTTACTATTTACATATTTTATAGTTATGTAATTTTTTTATTGAAAAGAGTAGTAATTTAATCTTATTTCTGAGATCTTTCATGATCTAGTTTCATCCTTTAACACTAAGCTGGAGCAGCGGAGTTCTAGTTATGTGTTAGTCCAACACTATATTAATAGTTGACTATGACATTCATGAAGATTGAACTATTGTTTTAGTAAGTTTTGCTGTAGAAAATATTGGCGTTATATCAACAAATTAACATTTTTTAATACTTTTTGGGCAAAGGACTTAGCCTGAATTTGAACTTTGGAACCCCCATTACATATCCCAACTTTATATGTAACCTTAGGCTCATCAGGCAAAGTCATAATTTTTGAATTGAAAGTCAATAATTGTTGTGTGTATAACACTAAATTAAATTAGGATGATGAAAATGGAGGAGTGCTTTTGTAGAATACTTATTAGATTGAAAGGGAAAGTTTTACAGGACTATAAGACCAGGAATGCTTTATTGATCAGAATTTTTGCAATAAAAACATGTGTAAAGAATGAGTGTAGTAGAAATGATAATT
Source organism: Asparagus kiusianus (assembly GCA_022839385.1). Taxonomy (NCBI): domain Eukaryota; kingdom Viridiplantae; phylum Streptophyta; class Magnoliopsida; order Asparagales; family Asparagaceae; genus Asparagus; species Asparagus kiusianus. Next base: position 160,909 of record BQKN01000975.1, read on the forward strand.
TTATAATGGTCTTGTGGGTATACACTAAAAGATAGGATACGAATGGAGTGCATTTTGAGGAGACTAGAGATTCTTATTGAGGATAAAATGAGAAGAAACCAGATGAGATGATTTGTACAACAAAGGCCTTTTAGTGCACTAGTTAGGAAAAGTGATAATATTATAGTTAATGGGGGCAAAGAGATATGGAGATAGACCTAAAAGAACTTGATAGGAAGCAATTAAGGATGATGTGATAATAGTTATAGAGTAGATGACCCCAAATAGTACTGAATAGAAGAATAGGATTCATGTAGTCGACCCTAAAAACTTAGGATGAAAATTTTGTTGTTGTTGTCGAGTATGGAGCATTTTGGGGCACACATAATTATCCTAAAGGTGATAATAGGATACGCCAACAACTATAAAGTGTTCTATGTAATTGCCAAACTAGAGTAGGATACACCAACAACTAAAAAGTGTATTATTTAATTGCCAATAGTTGAGAATTCTAACATGTTTTTTGTTTAATTGCCATATTGTTGAGAATTCTATGTAAATAAGTCGTAGCCAATTCTCTATATCATCTATGTCATCACTGCTTGTTCATTGTGCTCAAAAGTTAATACTTTAAATACTTTAACCAATTTAACCATATTTGAACTTAACTTGATTTCTTATGCCTGTCGGTTAGTACTCATACCTAGTAACATAGAAAAGAAAGGAAAGGAAGGATGCATTTTAAGCATTTATGGCGGTGAATTCATACTCTGATTATGTTTTTTCAATGCATTATCATACCAAATACAAAATACTTTTTACATTATGCAGATGTATGAGCAATACTATCATTTTCGTTTATGGAAGTAAGTCTCTACATGTTCTTTAAGAGGTTTACTGAGAATGGAAAGTGCTGGTTTACACAGCTTATTGCATTAGCAGGCTGCACAGGCTCTCTGCCTCTGTGAGATTGAACCCTCCATGCAGAAGTGTCTTTTTCTGATTTAGAGTGAAAATAGTGAGTGGATTTTTAAGCAATAGTGGAGTTTCTCAGGGTTAGGAATTTTTCATCGATTACTCCATTATGACAAACTGACAATGTTCCCATCAAACAATCATTTTGCAGCTAGGCGGAGTTCATTGCGTGTATAAAAATGTCTTTTGACGTCCTCTGGCAGCCCAGTCATAGTCCTCAATGAATCACCATGGCTATTCAATTGTTATCTGCAATTTTCTACCCAATTTCTTTAACATGCATGCACGCATGCACACACATACTTCTTTTTTACTTATGTGCTATAAATGTGCCACTTACTAAGAGTGATAAGATTAACTGAATGATGATTAGAGCTGACCATGAGCATGTACTGCTACAGCTAAAAAGGATACCATGGTCATTATTTTAATAGAGCGATGACTGTTGAACATAACTGAATGGAGGAAAAAGGATTCTTACAGTATAAGGACATTTTTTGCTGTTGCTAATATTTCTTGCTTCATAGCCCGATGAGATAGATTTTTCATTTTGTCTCGATTCTCATTTACTTTTTATTCTAGGATCTTCAAGGAATTAGCTTGGTTAAATGAAAGACTAAGTGTATGCATTAAAATCCTAATTAACGCAGAGAGTTAGGAAGAACATTGGTAGAAAATGAAACCTCTCTTCAGTTTTAGTTCTTTTACTAGACATCCTAGCTTTGGCTTTCCTGTGACTGTTGCACTTGCGAAGACACTAACAATTTGGTCGTTTTGTATCTCATAATGAAATGTTTTTCCTTTTCATATTTAAGGAAGAAACTATGATAATTGTCCCATTATTTTATTCATTTTTCCACATGCAGGTTGTTGACGGCCCACCTATATCATTGTCCTCTCAAAATTTCCTCTTCTCAAGTTCAGGTTTAAATTCGTTTTCTTCCTGCTTCCCGACAATTGTTTGGTCTTTCTGTTGTGACCATCCAGGTTGATGATGGATGCGGTTAAAGTTTCTTGTTGTGTGACATTATTTGCTCTAATTGCTGGCATGATGATGTTTACATCCATAATCACGATGTTTGCATCTAACTATGTCGTCATTCCAGTGATATTATTCGGAAGTGGTGGAAGGGCAGTTGAGTTCAAGGAAAATATGGGGGTAATAGCTATGCTCTTTTTAACTCTGTTCCTCCTTGCATATACTTTCCTATCTTTTATGTTCTGTCTACTAGTCGTGCAATTAATATCTTCAAGCATTGGAGAAGGTATGCAGCTTTCTAAGTTGTCATTGCAGAGAAAGAAAACTAAGGTATCTGAATACACAAAAGAAAGTCATTTAGATGATGAAACTGTTGAAAAACAAGAGTCTGTAGCCAGGATGATCCCCAAAATCCTAGAGACTTCCATTGTCTCTATGAAAAATCAATCCGGCAGTTCACTCATGGGCTTTAATCTTCGTCAGCCAGAAAGAACTGAAGAAGCTGTGCAGCTTTCTAACTCAGCATTGCAGACAAAGAAAACGAAGAAAGCTGAGTATAGAGAAGAAAGTCATTTAAATGATGAAACTGTTGAAAAACAAGAGTCTGTAGCCAGGATGATCCCCAAAATCCTAGAGACTTCCGTGATCTCTAGGAAGAATCAATCTGACAATTCACTCCTGGACTCTAATCTTCGTCAACCAGAAAGAATTGAACTTGACCATCCTCCAAAGGAAATTTCTAGCTTGCAAGCAATTCAGTCAGTTTCGGATGAGATTTGCACTGGTGGATTAGTGGATGCAAGTTGTCTGTCAAACCCCGGGTTGATGAAAGAGAGTACAATAGTAGGAACAGGTTTGCTTGATGAGGAAAGTCATATGATTGGTTCATCTGAACCTCTTGACTCAGGTAGCTTAAACAGCATGTCTGCTGCTAGTGAAGGCAGTGGAAGGAATGCAACCACTGCACTGGGCCGTGCAATTAAGAAGCAGGTAGCTGATATCCTTGAGGAGTTTTGGGCGCTTTTCTTTGACTATCATGGTGCACTGACTGAAGAAGCAAAGTTGATAAGAGTACATTTGCTGTTGGATTTGGCACTTGATTCATCTTCTGAATTAAAGATGCCAGCAGGTGTTGCAGAATCACTATCCCAAAAGTTTCCTTTAGCTGCTGAAAAGTTTCCATTGGCAGCAAACCCTACGGCCTACTACAGTGGACCTATATTATCACTCACTGCTCCAAGTACTGAATTACCTTATTTGGTGGACGTAGGAAGTCAATATTGGTTACCTACATATCATTCACAATATCACAAGCCAAGTGAAAATCAGGTAACCTATACCCTAGTTCCAAGTGGATTTGGTCCATTATATAGTGGTTTACACTACATGATACCGCCGTTTTCCAGTGGAACAAACTCCTTATATGACAATACAATGCATTACAATACTCTTTCTGTTCAAAGATACGAGCAATATGGTGATTCGTCTGCAGATGTAAACTTGCAACATCTGAATCTTGCCTTCAGAACTGAGGTAGATCGTTCAGTATCTGAACCAATCCTTGGTCGTAAGGATCTCAGGACTAAGCTCCAAGAACAGACTCCTCCTCAATCCAGTATAACATTGACTTGGGGAGGCCGGGGTATTAGTAGTGAAAATGGTATTCCCAAAGAGTTTCTTTCTTTTAGGGAGACAGACCGCCTTTTGATTCAGTCTGTTAGATTTTGTATAAGGAAGTTGATGAAATTGGAGGGATCAGGTTGGCTATTTTTTGGCCAGAATGATGGATGTGATGAAGAACTGATACATTATTTCGCTGTGGCAGAGAAACTATTGGGTAAAGATGATCTTTTGCAGGAAAATCCGAGGAGTGAGGAGGGTGGTAAGACTATATCTCTGCCTGTTATACCTTACTGTGGGGAAGGCTGCATCTTGCAAGCTCGCCTAGTTCTGAGCTTTGGTGTCTGGTGTGTTCATCGGATCTTGGACTTGCTACTTGTTGAGAGCCGGCCTGAGGTGTGGGGAAAATACACATATGTCCTTAACCGCCTGCAGGTAAACATCTCAAACATTTTTTTGTCACTCTCTTGATGTATATCTTATATTGACATTATTGAATGTCTAGTGCAACTAGTTTTGTGAGTCAATGCCTTGAATTTCATGGCTAGTCCCAGAACTTTTCAGTTATAGAAGATAGTTGATTGGTTTTGTACCATTTCACGGCATTTACTGGACAGGCAGAATTGGAACTAGATTACTTAGGTGCTCTAAGAGGCATGCATATCTTTGTAACAAAGAAAAGAAAAAAGCTTGAAGTGTTATACAATGCAAAAACATCAGGTTTAGCAGTTTAAACTGGATATCTATCTCTTAGTGTGGAGAAATTAATACGCTTTAAGACCAGTATGGTCTTTATCTCTTTACCTTCACATTTAGCAATTCTGATACTTTAGAATAAACTGATTGAATGCACAGGTGCCTTGAGTTAAATATTAAAACTGATTTGTTTTCATAGTCTAATTCATCTAACTTTTTTTGTCATAGTCAGAATGCTGCATTATTTACAGACTGTAAAATCATTGATATTTAGGGTTTCCTTTCTTTCCTCCTTTTCCCTTTTTTTCCCTTTGAATATGTGATTTCTTATGATAGTTTAATCCTTAAGCTGGCATAACTCAAACCTAACGGGTTTCTCATACCATGTAAACCCATCAAGTTTCCATCCATGTCAGGCACTATTATTTTACATCTTTATGCTATATTTTCAAAGCATCCTAAACCAGTTTGCTATGGCTGCTCAAAGCATCACGATCTTCCACATAAATCATATTTGAGATAAAGAATTATTTAGTATCATATGTAGCTATGTGTGTGTTCTGGTTGTTGTTTTCATACATTTGTGTACAATGCAGGGAATTCTTGATCCAGCCTTTTGCAAGCCCAGACAGCCAATTTTTTGTTGCAAGTGTCTTCAACTTCCGGAAGCACTCCAACATACCAAAGAGAGCCCTGGTACTGTTCATTTCACTTCCAGGGACTTTATCCTTGAGCTGATAAAGGATGTTGAAATTTCAATCTCTGGACGCAAAGGCCAAGCAGGTACTGGAGCAGCAAAAGTTGCTTTCCCTCAAGGGAAAAAGAACTTAGCACCAGTTTTAAAGCGCTACAAGCGACGGCTCTCAAAATCTTCATCGTGAAAAGGACCATCATTCTCGACTTCTTTGATCATTCCTGTTATTTTATACCTCATAATGTGAAAACCATCCAGACTTCCCTTGGGCAGTGAACTATTTCCGCCAGAATTTGAGTTCCTTTAGCGTATTGGATTACCTTATGCATCTTCTATGTTTCAAAACATTCCGTAATTGATCATTCTGCAGAAATTGACTGAGGGTCATAAAGGTTTAGGTTATATTTATCTTCCATGCTCCCTTTTCTTATCCTTTTTGTTATTTCAGCAGCTGTGACAGAATACCTTAATGATGGAGCCTCACCAATATTCTCGCTAAGTACATCGGTACATCGTAGATGCATGTCATATTCACCTTTCATCTTATCTTAAAATTTATTATTATGTTAGGCATATTATATCCATGTTCAAGCAAGAAATAAAGTATACACAAGAAATAGCATTCATATTTAATTTGAGTTAGGAATGCATTTATAATTAAACAACGAGAGGGCTTTCCTAAGTGATTGTTGACAGTTTGAGATTTTTTTTCCCATAATATTCAACATAGACAAAGGAAAGAAAACATAATCTAGGATCTTTATTATCCCTTAAGATGTCCCCGGCATACTGTAACAACTATTGAGGATTAACCTTGCTATTCTCTGTGTTGATATTTCCAGTTAATTTCACCATTCGTTGTTTACCATCAGCTTTTCATATAAGATTACAACATATTGGCTAAAGATAGGTTGAAGGCTTATAAATTTCTGTTTAGTGAAGATTTTTTAAGTCTTTGCAATGTCCTATTAGTTCAGTCTTGTATAGCATACCTGATTTCATCATGTATACTACTGTTCAATAGAACTTTCGGCGTTTATATTTCTGTACGTTATTTATGAATTCCATCTGGAGTGTTCAATATAAGTTTCAGTACTATGTTGACACATCTTGTGTCACCATAATGATTATGAAGCTTGTTAAGTAGTAAATATAATAGTTAGGTCTTGATTTCATTTATTGGTTTGCACAATTGGGTATCAACTACAAAGTTCGCTTGGTGTATATTCTCATTTAAAAGCCATTGGTTTAAGATTTTGGACATAAGAGTTTATCTGACATGGCATTGGAGGACCACAAGATCCTTTCAGAAGTTCCCATGTTCAAAATTCATCATTTGTAACTTAGCATATGTGTATTAACCCCTGTTTATTTTGCCTTTCCAAGTGAGTCATGTTTACACCGGAGGCCTCTATGTGTTGGCCAAAGGCCACACAAGGGGGGGGTGGGGGGGGGGGGCGTGTTATGTTCTCTTCATTTAAATTTTTTGGATGAATGTTAGGGTAAATAAATTGAAAATATGCTTTTAGGAAAATAGAAGAAGAAAAGGTTTAGGGCTAGGGATATATATCCCTAGAAATATTAGAACGGCTAATTGATTTATCCATCTTCCAGCATTACGTAAATATAGATAATTGCCCAATATGGACTCGTAAGCACAGTGTGACCTAATTATAGCAACAAAGGTTGATATAAAATGCTGTATAAACTATTGTTCAAATATCATTTTTAGAAATTGGTCTATTTGTTATGTTTGGAGGTATTTCTTTTTACTAAGATCCTATATATTTTCATATTGGGAACTAACAAGTTTATTGTAATTACGATTCCAGTATGAACACTAATTGTCTAGACTAAGAAAAAGTACCATCATGATAGTATTTGCATCACATACAAAGCTGTAAGGAAGTTGGTGTCTAAAATCTCCCCTTAATGCATCATCCAAAATCCAATAATACACATGAGCACTATCAAACGGGCATTTTATGTACAGTGAAGTCTTGTTATTGTGAGTCATTTGCTCTTGTGCAAGTCTGATTCCTTGCATGCACATAATATGGGAAGTTTATTCCCTCCTCCAGTGGCTAGTGGGATTAGGGAGAGTCTGGATAGCTTACGGGACCACTGCTCTTATTGTGCCCTTTCTTCGCCCTTCTACTCTCTTCATTTTGTCATGTCATCATTGTTTGGTGGCATCAAACTTCCTTGTTTCAAATATCACACCAGCGTTCAGAATTATTTTGCTTTTTTCATGGCAGTGCTCTAGGATAGTCTATCTAGTATTCCTCTAATGTTAATTTTGTTTATAAACTTATCAATTTTGAATTCTTACTTCCAGTTTTGTACTCTTGAATCTACTTATACAGAGTAATAACCTTCATTTCTTTGTCTCTGTAGCAGTTTATATATTTCCCTGCTTAGTGTAGATGAAAGCATTCAGGTCTACTAGTTAATGTTATCTCGTGGCCAACGCCTCATTAACCACTTGTATCGGCTCCTTACAAATTTCTAATCGATCAGCCTTGTTGCTTGTAGTGCAGTTTATGCTACTTCCATTTCTACGGATAGATAAATTACTACATTTGTTGTGGCTTGCTCTCCTCTTTTGACCTTCTTCAATGTAGGTAAGTGCTTCTTTTGTCATTAATGTATTAATAACGTTACTCAGGCCAATAACGTGTATTAGGAATATTACCTCGGTACTAGCATTGAGCAGTTATAGTGGCTGCACTGCTGTCCTGCTGTTATTGTTGGTGCCTTGATGCTGTCCTATTTCTTTTGTCCGCCTGTGATACCCTAGCCGCCCTGCTTCTAATTCCGGAACACTAGTCAATTCTTGCCTTCGCATGTATGAATTCTCATGGTCTTCTTTGATTGAAACTTATATTCCCTTTTGGATATAATGATTATGAGGAGTGTGTTTCACAGCTATTCTGCGATCTCTGTTTTGAATTCATAGTTTGCTTGCATTATAATGTAGCTTAAATTGCAATTGATACTGGTCGTTTTTCAAGAGTTATTTATTCAGTGCATGCATATAGATTCCTTTTTTAGGATTTCTTTTTTCCTGTACCTAAGTTACAGGATTGCATTTTATCGATGTGATCTGTTTACATTCATCATTCTTCTTCATATCTATCTTGTCCTGCATAATTTATGTCTTTTTCTTATATGTGAATACAACAAGTCTTTTTAAATTTAAAAATTACTTTTATAATTTATCAACTTATTAATTTTTAGTTGTCATGGATATGTACTTATCTTTGTACCAGTTTTTATGGTTACAATATGTTATTTATCTTTTTTAAATTATGATTTTATTTTAAATAGCCTTATTTAGTTATGTATAATGGTGGAATTTATTCTTATTTAATTTTATGCTAACTTTTAACATTCTTTGTATATTTGTGTGATATGCACTAATATCAATCTAGTATTGACCAGCATCGGATTGAACAATGGAGACAATTTATTGGGGTTATACATCATTATGCTCAAAAGTTCTACAAAATATGACTGTTACATATTGGTATCATAAGATTTTTCAAAACCCTACCAAGAAGCGTCGCATTGATATTGTATTAACCGTCCTACCTATTAGCGTGAAATATGCTAGGATGCAAATGGAGAATATTTGGGGATGTCCACATCCATGTCCGAATGGGTAAGGGTATGGATATTAAATGTCCATATCAGTATCAGTTTTGGTGGATGTACATAAGATCATCCCTACCGAACTACATTTGTATTCATACTGTATTTAATAGATGCCATATCCTATCCATTTGCATCCTATAGATAGAAGGATTAGCCTTCTTTACATTATTTTCTGCAGCTATATAACTACTTCATAAATCACCATGTATATAGTAATTATTATTTTTAACTGGAAACCATCATAACATATGTATAAAAGCTGAGTACAATAAAACACCGCTCTTGGAGTGTATGACTCATACATAACCAAGAGTGCCGATAAAAATGATTTGAGTACAGAACTCAAACCATACACAGCGCACAAAAGACAAAACTATGATAATAACCCAGACATGAAGGCCTCCTAAATGAGCAAAATTACATTAGGGGAATCTGTAAAACACTGATCCAGTTGCATTGAGGGAAACCATGCCTCTGATATGAACTAGGAGCTCCTCAAGTTCAAAGCAGTAGTGCAGGTGGTCCAAAGAGTGCCCATGTATATATTAATTGTTATTCTATTCAAGCGCATTAGCTAATTTTTGTTTCGAGTGCAATATCACCTGAGTAATATTATGTTGATTTTTTTTTTTTTACTAGTGGCAGTTTTGTGGTGAGAGGGGATGCAAGCTGTTGCTATCTATGAAGGTTCAGTTTGCCTATCGTGCTAAACTGACAAATGAAGCAAAGGTATTGACTATTGTGTTGGGTTTCGAATTTGAACCGTCTCCTACTCTTAGAGTCGATTTTTGCATCAGGAAGCGCGCTCTTGATACTGGAATACACAATTAGGCTGTTTAGTCAAAGTGGTGAGATTTCACTGTTATTCTGCCACTTTGCTTTTCTGTGAGGAAGACTAACATTTCGCAAGCTAGTTTTTCGGTGAGAGATGCTGCTCATGAAGATGCAACCTGAGCTTTTTGGGGAAATTCTATGCATTCTCTCCTGCCGGCAGGTACACTGAACTCGATCTTACTAGTTCTTTTATCAGCATTTTACATGTTCTCTCTGCAATTTCTTATTTCTTCTTGTGTAGTGCTTGGAGCTATGTTTCAATTAATAGGAACAGACCCTAAAACTATTCGTCTGTATACAAAGGATTGATTTTGCACAATCCAATCATTTATTTCTTTGATCGTGTTGAAGGAAGATTTAATTAGAGTGACTTGCTGATATCGTCAGGCTTCTTTTGACTGCTACGATGCACACGTAAATACAATGCAGGCATTCTTGATCCAGCTTTCTGCAATCAAAGTGAAAGCTTACTCCTTGGCCTGTGATTTCAGCTGAACTCCTAGTACAGGTACTCGTCAGAACAAAGTAAACACGAAACCTGCAGCCGGCCTGCAGGCTATACTTTTGGTGAGTTAGGACAATTCTTTGATTCAAAATGAAAAGTTCTTTGCATTTAATTTTTCTGTTTAGCTGTTTTGATCGACAATCGTTAGTACCATCATACGTCATATCATGTGTGTAACTTGGTCAGGCTATCAATGATCAAGGTACCATACGCAGTATCAGCTCTCCTTACTATATCAAAACATGATTTAGCGAACTTGGGTTGAAAGCCTACCAAAAGTGTCAGTTTTGGCAGGCTCTCTTGCAAATAGAGACGTTTTTGCAAGAAAGCATGCCTAAACTGACACTTCTGGTGGGCTTTCCCCTTCCTCCTTATGCGAACAAGCAGCCCTTAGTTATATTTTTTTGGTGGGTGCGTTCAGGTGGGGGGCAGCCAATTGTGGGTTTCGTATCAAAACAGGAACATCAAATTTTAGTACTTACTTTTCTTTTTTCGCTTATCTATCTATTAGGTTTCGTTTACCTTAAGGTAGCCTGCACGAGGGATAACACGTGTGTGTGCTGCATTTGGAAGTTTATGGACTTCCTACTCTCTAGTACTCGTAAATAAAAATAAAAATAGGTTGAATCCAGCTATTAGCTCCCTCTCCCCC
>BQKN01000975.1:175351-192547 GCA_022839385.1 Asparagus kiusianus
ATATATATATATATATATATATATATAAAGGAAAACCCTAAAAGATCTAAAGCGATCAGCTTCCTCTTCGGAGCACAATTTGGTGGCGGCTCTATAGTTGAATCTAGACCAAGCAGAAATTGACTCGTGCTTCCCTATTTCCATAAAAAATTTTGAATCCAAATAATTCCTCTACTTGTAAATACGGTTTGTAAGAATGTCCATCATCTAAACATAACTTTGCTGAGGGCCGACGATTTCAACACTTATGGGCCTGTTGAAGTCTCTCCGCATTATAACGATCCACTTAGGGCCCATTTAAAGACCATTTCACGGTGGCAAAAACAATCAACCCTGAAGTTCTACAAAACACTAGGAGTAGAATAAACGAAATGACTAAATACATGCCAAAAAGTAGATTTTGAATAGGAGATTTGGACGCGTAAATGCTTGAGAATTTTTCTACATTTGTTATTTTGAATAGTGGAATGGTTGGAGTATTTACTCAAGAGAGAGAAAAAAAACATGAGCATTCAATGGTTTAATTGTCAATATAAAGTTTTTTCTAACGGTACAAAATATGACATCTGTTTTTAACAATTGTTGGGCACATATGAGAAATAGTTCATAATACATTATCTATTAAGTTTAGAGCGTAAAAATATGCTGTTCAGAAAAGAATCGGATAAGCAAACTTGGTAGTATTTTTGACCAATTTTAGATCGTTATTCAATTCTTCTAATGATTTTTCAGTGAAGAAATTTGTAAAATAGACCTATTTTGCTAAATATTTAGCAAAACATACCGTTCTGCTAAATATTCAACAAAATAGACCTCTTTTTTGCCAACAGGCTAAAAAGAGATCGAATTTGTAAAACAGATCATTCGAAACATACAGGACTACTAGTCCCGTATGTTTCGAATGGTCTGTTTAGCAAAATCGATCTCTTTTTGGCCCAAAATCGACAGGGCAAAAAGATGTCTATTTTCTAAATATTTAGCAAAACGGTCTTGTTTTGCTAAATATTTAGCAAAATAGGTCTATTTTGTAAATTTTTCCTTTTTCAGTGGTTCAATGCTTGAGGAGCGGAGCGAGATAAGAGATTGAATTAGAGAAGAGAATAATTTCAAATTTGAACTTAAATTAGATATAGATATAAGGTAGCAACAGAATATTATGTCCTTTCCAGATAATTAATATCAAAATTAAAATAAGTGAAAAAAGGAAAAGAGGGTTCATTTTTTGTGACCCATTCGCCTGCGTACTTTTTTTGATGGTAGGCCGTAGACATCAACCAAACGGTCAGGGAGACCAATGTTATGTGGGCTTTGAGAAAAGAACAAGAGGTCCCCACTTGTGTGTTACACGAAACATAGGTGGCCCTGTTGCAGTCTGATTTAAATCTCGATGTTTACTTGGCAACAAAATAATGGGCAAACAATAATCACAATAATTGAAATTTTACTTCCATCTAAAAAATTCATAACACTTGGCTGTTTTGTGGATTAAAGTGGATGCATGTAATGAATTTTGAAAAACCCATAATTAAAATCGCGTTTATTTGTGATGGGTATTAAAGAAGATTTGTATAAAGGATAAAACCCAATCAAAAATTATTTAGTTGTGCATGAATTTCGTTGAGGATACATGATTAAATTAGAAAGATAAGTATAAAATTGAATAATTCCTAGCATTAACTGAAAACATTTACTCTAGTAGATAGCCAAAATAGATTTGAAAATGCAACATTTATTATTGTAAAAAATTTTACAAGAAAAATATCTTAAAGACCCAAAATATGGGACCAATGAAGGGAATAGGTGAAGTGTCCCCTCCCTATTGCATAATGAGCTGGTATGACCAGCTCATTATGCAATAGGGAGGGACATCTCACATGTCCCCTCCATTGGTCCTATATTTTGGGTCCCTGTAACAGCGCTTAGACCACTACATGCACTCTGCATAGTTTTCTGCCCATAAGAGCATAGGGGAGAAATTGGGCCTAATGTTCTACGGTTAGTGGCTCTTAAATAGAGGTTAGGAATCAAATATTTTAACCCACAAACTCCTATGTAAAATCATTACACCTTCTTATCATATCCAATGCGAGACCACACTCAAATATTAATATCAATCTTAGTCATCCTCCCGACACTTTTGGATGATACTATTTGTAAGGGAGAAAATGGACCCAATCTAGAGTTAATGACCTTTATACAGAGATTATGAACCAATTTTAATTCAAAAGTTATAGCTACTATGTATTGGCCTTAACTTTTTTTTTTTTTGAGAGAGAAAGGATGGATTACTGTTAATCATAACAGCAATCCAGCCAGCTAAATTAAAGAAACTTGGCTGTTACATGAATATACACATTCCCAACCAAGAAGAATGTGCACTTGAGTTCATACAGAAATTACAGACCAAATGAAAAACTCCTGCTCCCCCACATATAAAACCAAAATCAAACTCCTGCTCCACCACAGCAGTTTTACCCCTTCCCACCATGAGAAAAGAAAACTGTCAGCTACCACCACTACACAAAAGTAGACCATTTTAACTACATACAGTGTTTTAGAGATCAGAAAATAGAACAAGATTATAATTCTGGAGAAAGAAATCATTCAAGTTGAATCACTGTGCTCGCAAGCCTTCTAGTTGTAGATTGACCATCAGCAGCTCTTTTCCTTCTCCTCTCCTAAAGTCTGGCAGTTCGAGCTGATAAAGGCTTAGAACCTAACTAAAATGATGAAAAGATCAGAACTTTGTTCAAAATCTCCAGAGCTCTCTTCCTCTTGTTTGAAAAAAATTCTATCATTGCGTTCCTGCCAAATACACCATATAAGAGAACATAAAGTAACATCTCTTTCCACATTTCATTTAGCTCCCTTATCTATATTCCAATTAGTCCAAATATCTTTTAAGGAATTCAACTTAAATTCCATATCAATATTCAATTTATATTGAATAGATCTCCATGTAGAGTATACAAACTCACAGTCTACAAATAAATGGAAATGATTTTCCTCCTCTTTAGAACATAAACAACACATCAAATCCAAATGAATATCTTTCTTTTTCAGTTTATCTTTTGTATTTAGCCCTTGTCTTAAAGCCAACCGAAAAAGAAATTTCACTTTTAAAGGAACAGGAAGTGTCCAAAGATTTACACAATCAAATCTTAAACCCCCATCAATAAGAAAATGATAGTAGGATTTAACTGTAAAATTATCTTTAGTATCCCAAATCCATTTTCTCCTGTCCTCCCTTTGATCAAAATTAAAATCTCTGATATCATTCAACAACTTGAAGTATTGGAAAACAAAATTTCCAGTCAATTGTCTACTAAATTGTATATCCCATGTCCATTCATTATTCACTTTCTTTCTCACACTACTGATAGAAGCAAAAGGAAAAGAAGTGATATTAAAAAAAGAGGGATAAACCGAAGCAAGGGTAAAAGAGCCTACCCATTTATCAAGCCAAAATAAGGTTCGATCTCCTTTTCCCACATCCACATGAGTAGTGCATAAAAAGCTACCAATATTATCAAAGCAATTCCTTCAAAAATGTGTTAAAAGGTTTCTACCAGAATAAAAAAATTCTGTCCAATCTTTCCTCTCAAAGTATTTGTAAAAACTATTTTGCTTCCAGAGTTCCGGTTTATTATCAAACCATTTCCAACACCATTTTCCCAACAGAGCTTTGTTCATAATTTTTAGATTTATAATCCCCAAACCTCCATAATGTTTAGGTCTACAAACCTCCTCCCATTTAACCAAATTAGAAGAGCCTTTATAATCAAGAGAACCAGTCCACAAGGATCTTCTCCTCATTTTATCAATTTTTTCTATGAACCACATAGGAAATAAAAAGAAGAATAACCAAAAAATTAGCATAGAGGAAAGAACAGAGCTAACCAAAACTAATCTCCCCCCTCTTGATAAAGTTTTTCCTTTCCATAATGCTAACCTTCTCTCAATTTTCTCAATCAAAGGAGTCTAATCTGCTTTTTTTAATTTTCTAGGTCTCAAAGGAACTCCAAGATAAGTAATAGGAAAATTCTCACTTTTACAATTCAACATAACAGCTAAATTCTGTTGCAAAGTGTCATTATCCTCAAGAGCAATAAGCACACTCTTATTAAAACTTATTTTAAGCCCAGAAGCAAGTTCAAAACAATATAGAATCAATTTTAACACTGTCAACTGTTCTTTTTTATTTTTTAAAAAATCAAAGTATCATCTGCATACTGAGGACAACAGATTTTATGAGGCATATTATTTGGACCTAAACCTTCAATAAGGAGAGAATCAACAGCTAAATTTATCATCCTAGTAAAGGAATCAGCTGCCAAGACAAATAAAAGAGGAGATAAAGGGTCTCCTTGACGAACTCCTCTCTTTGACATAATCCAACTCCCAATTTTACCATTTATATCAATGGCAGACATACCTCCTCTTAAACACATATTAATCCAATTTAGCCATTTAGCTCCAAAATTTTTGGCTTTCATAACCTCCAAGATGAAATCCCAGTCAAACATGTCATATGCCTTAACAAAGTCTAATTTTAATAAAATCCCTCCTTTTTTGTTATTCTGAAAACAATAATTTATAATTTCCTAAGCTGCTGTCACCCCATCCAACAAAAATATATTTTTAATGAAACCAGATTGAATAGGATCAATAAGCTTTTCCAGCTTAGAATTCAGCCTATTAGTCAAGACTTTAGTAATCACTTTGTAAATCACATTTAAAAGACTGATAGGTCTGTAATCATTAACCAAGGAAGCCTCATTTTTTTTAGGGATAAGCACAATATGAGCATAATTGAGCCTATTTATTTTCAATTTACCTTCATAAAACTCCACAAACAATTTCATAATATCACTTTTCACTGTTTCCCAAAAAACTTGGTAAAATAAGGCAGAAAAACCATCTGGGCCAGGAGATTTATCACCATTCATATCACAAATAGCTTTATGAACTTCCTCCTCAGAAAAAGGATGTTCTAAATCATTAGATCCCCAATCTTCCAAAGGAAAAAGCTTATTCCAGTCCAGCTGACATCTATAAGGTTCATTTTGACCAAAAATCTGATTATAATGATTAGAAAAAAATCTGTGCAATACCTTCTTCAGAACTGACCTCTATATCATTCACTGTAATTGAAGAAATCAGATTATTTCTTTTCCTGCCATTAGCTATTTTATGAAAATAAGCAGTATTATTATCACCTTCCTTGAGCCAATGTGCTTTTGATCTTTGTTTCCACATCCGTTCTTCTTGAAGTAAGATCTCATTCAACTGAGTGGAAATCTCAAAAAAAAAAAAAATTTGACTAATTCATCATCCTCCAAATCTCTATTTTCCTCTATAACCTCACATTCCAACAAATTATCCAACAACTCCTTTTTCTTCTTTTTAACACTATAAAAGTCAGACTGAACCCATTGTTTAATACATTTTCTCATAAATCTCAGTTTGTCAATAATATTTTTTGCTGCAGATGCACTTTTGGGTGCACAATTCCACCAAACAGGTACCCCTTTTTTAAATCATCAGATTGTAACCAAATCTTCTCAAACCTAAACTTTTTGACAAACTGTTGATTATCCCCACATTCAAAACAAATAGGAGCATGATCAGATAACTGACTGCACAAACCTTGTTGCTTAGAAAATGAAAAATTATCTTCTCATTCAGAGTTAAAGAAAACTCTATCCAATCTAGCCATAGAAGGACCTCTTCTTTTATTAGTCCAAGTGAATTTCCTACTATGTAAAGGACTATCAATCAGTTCTAAATCATTAATCACCTCCCTAAACTCTTCCATTTCCTTTCAGTGGTTGTTTTTACCTTTTCTTTCAACTTCACTCAAAGTAACATTAAAATCACCCACAACCACCCAAGGTCCTGAAAACCTTGTCTTCACATTCTTAAGTTCTTGTCAAAATAAAGCTCTTTCTCTATTACAATGAGGACCATATACAGAAGAAATAGACCAAACAAAGTCATTTCTCTTATTGTTTAATATGACTGTCAGAACATAATCTCCAGATAAATTTTGAATTTTTAACCATTTACTACTATTCCAGCCAATCATAATACCTCCTGAAGTTCCAATAGAGGGTACAAAAACCCATTCAAACATGTTACTTCCCAGACTTTTTAAAATTATGTCATCAACATCACACAGTTGTGCTATTATTTAAATTGATAACTCTTTCTTCTCCTATCCAGTATGGGACTACACTCACATAGTAATAAACTCAACATAGAGATACGTGCTACTCTTTTCCTCCAACAAAGTTTGACGTTACTCTTGTATTAAAGCCCTTATATAAGTACTCCCATGGAATTGGAGGCCCGGTAGAAAGTATATTAGAGAATATTTTAGATTCAAAATCGAAATTAAATATACTTCATTTGAAAAAAAAAGGAAGAACAAAGAAGGTAGGCTTAACCAAAAAAAAAATCTCATTTTGCCATGTTTATTGCATGTTCATTTCTAAATTATGTGAGAGAGTTGTCCTCCATTTGACGAGAGGTTGGAGGAAACGTCAAAGAAAAAAAGGGAGAGGAGAAGATCAAAAGATGCACTCTACAAGCTTCATAGCCACAAGAGTATTCGCACATGAGTTTGGTCAGTAATCATTTTTGTTTCACAGGATACACAAATTAATATTTGTTAGGTTCATTCATACGTCAAGCGTCAAAGTAAAACTAAGTCAAGCCATCCTAGCTAGTTTGTATAAGAGGGCTCGATAGAGGTTGCTTGCGTTGATCGATGTTCGGATACTCTTTCGGTGCAAGAAAACGTAAAGAGCAAGATAAACTACAGGATAGCGGTAACTGTATGCACATCGATCCTTGTGGAAATTAGAGTAGAGAAAATTAGAGCATTACACTTGACAATACTCTTGCATAAAATGTCCGCTACTTTTAATTCAACCGTTCATTGTTTAATGTACTGTTGTAATTCATCCTCTTGAATGCAAAATAGGAATAAATATAAATGCAACTCTCATCTCACATAAAGTGTGTATATAGATATATACAAATCATCAACGACTGCTTTGAAACTTAAGGATTGTTTTCCTAAAACAAAATCCCTAAAATCCCCAAAATCCCCGGCACGCAAAATGCACCCCCTCTTGGTTTTTGATAATAAATATATTAATTTAGAATCTTGCCCCAGTCAAATTATGGTTTGTAGCACCTCGGGTATATAAGTCTTATCCACCAAAAAGGCATCTGAAAAATGTTTTTCACACACTACTACTAGCATCTAAAACACAACTTCAAGTAAAAAAGATGAAACTTTGTAATTAAGAAACCAAAAAGCATAAACCATTAAAACCAAGAATATGCCATTCATGTCTTTTCCCCCTTTTTTTTTTTTTTTATCTGCGGAGTTCAGAATCTTCTCCGAGGTCTCTGGGGAAGTGACAAGTTCCCATTTCGTGCCTGATGTTAAAAGCCTGCTCTCACCGTACCAAGTCGTGAGTCGTGGAGTGTGGGTTCTGTTTTCCTTCGGGGGCCCATGAGCCCATGTGCTCCTCCTCCCTTAAAAAGTTATTAAAAAGAAAAAGAAAAAGAGTACCGAGCTTATCCTGATGCTGGTGATGTGACAACCAGCATGTGTTGTTAGTTGATTAGAAGAGCAAGCAGTCGGTAGTCATCCCTTGTCTAAACTTTATGATTTATAAACAGTTGTCCGAGTGAAGAAAAGAGAAGAGCGTTTATCATACTCATAAACACTCTTTTTTTTTTTTAAGTGAGGTTTCAGATTCCATTCATACAAGGATTTCTGAGATATGATAAGATAATTAGTCGCAAATAAATAAATAAATAATAGGAGGTACTACATTTTGATAGTTCTTTTCTCCTGACAGATCAAACTTCGTCTATCATATCATACCCTTTTAAAAGCACGGGTTTGGAAAAATATTTTGGTTGACAAAAATACACTTGAAATTCAAATACTAATACATTAAGTAAAAGTAAGTTGATAAGTTGATGAATTCTTATTGGATATATACATAGTATGAAGATAAAGATATAGTTTGAATTGAAATATAAACTGCAATAAAATTATAAATATTAAATTTACAAATGTATACAAGATGAAGGGCGTATATGCAAAAATCAAACAAATTAGTGAGACAAATAATGTCCGCCCCAGAGGTAGAATCAGGAACATCGCAGACCTACAAATGTACATAATGTGGACGTGGTATTTGTAAAATCCACAAAACAAATTAAAGAGACAAAATCGTTCGCAAAATTATTAAATCAAATCATACTATTTATAAAAGCACGAGTTCGGAAAAATCTTTTTTTTTTTTGGTAAATGAAAAATTTTATTCATCAACCAATATGTAAAGAGTATGTACGTCAATAATCTCATCACATTTTTTGTGAGATAACAAAATTTGTAAATAAAGCTCAATGAAATTCTTTGTTTGAGCCAGAACACAATATTTTTACTCTTCGTATTGACTCTTCAACAAAAAAACACAACCTGAAGACAGATACTAGGTGTGTGCGTACAACCTGTACATGATTTCCTGTTGAGACTAGCAGAGATCCAGAGATCAGATCATGAGCCAAATACTCCTCCTATGGACTCCTCAATGAAAGACATAAAAGGGTGATGCGCAGACATAAAAATATTGTGAGGTGGATTTATTAGATTGTGTGGATAATGCTATGTGATAATGTTAGGTACAACGGTGGGTTTGAGTGAGGATGAGCAAAATTATGTAGGGATGATTAGTTTGGATTTTTTTTTATTGGGTCCTGCCATGTGCAAATCCAAACAAACCAATCAACTTGTCGGGCAAACAACCAAGTAAATTAAACGGAAGGTGAGCGAGGTTACAGGGCCATCCAGAATAATTTTAGGGAGCCGAATCTTCAATTCGGCAATAATATTTATCATTGAATTTCATTTAGGAAGAAGGGTTTAGTAGTTTAATTGAAACCCTTCTATAAACTATTTCTTAATCTAATACCGCTAGACCTAAAAAAAAAAAGACTCCAGAATCCGTGAGTACTTTGTGCTGTGCTTCACAAATTAATTGCAGCCAAGGACGAGAGGGTCTTTTCTAAAAGTGCTTTTTGAGATGCGAATCAAAAAACAGGACTCTGTGTTCGCATAAACCCACAGGATATGCTTCTTCACTTCAGAGGCTGAAATACGGACGGGACGACTTCTTCAAGAGGGGTCCACGCCATAATACAAAAAAAAAAAAAAAAATTAAAGGTACTTAAAAACTGAATTGCATTATGTAGCTGTAATATGTATACAAGGGGGGCGGAGCGAGTAGCTTATAACTCCGTCGATGTTAGAATTTACTAAAAGATTGAAGAGGGATAATTGATAAAGACTCCAAAGAGTCCAACATTTATTTATTTATTCACTTGATCCTTTACAAGAAAGCTCTCATAGCAAAAGCCAAAATTAAAAATTAAAAAAAAAACCCAAAACCCCCTTTAAACTCTCTCCAGTCTACTAGTAGAAGAAGAAGGGCTCTCCCCCTCTCTCTCTCTCTCTCTACCCCCCTTGATTCCAGGGATTCCATGATACCGTCTCTTCTCTCCGTGGAATTGAACCAAGAAGACCTCTATTCATTACGAAAAAAAAAGAAGCCCTTTTTTTTATTAACCAGAGCTTTCCGCCTTACTATTCACATATTTTTTTTTTACAAAATATTAGTAGAAACACCGCACGCCCTTCTTAAAGTTAGGTTTGATCTGCAACCAATCTCGCTCCTCCTGCGCTTGTAATCCATGGATGCACTGAAACGTCATCAATTAAATATCATCAGAAGTTGAAACAACGACCGTTCCCAAAATTGCTCTCTTTTTCCAGGAAAAGAATTATTGTTCAGGGGGAAATCTCTAAGACTCAACGTATATGCGGTTTTAGATAAAATCCCAGCGTTAATTTGATTCCTCCGTAAAACAAAATGAATTTGCTGGGGAAAAAAAGAATCTTTTTATAGCATTTCAGATCTTTGTACAATGAATAGAGTGCTGGAAAAAAAAAAACTAGTACTAAGTACCAAAATAACCGAAAGAAACAAAAGAAAATCACAAAACACGGCCAAATAACCTCCGTTTCTTAAAAAACATTAAATCTTTTTTTTTCTTTTTTTTGAAGAAATCAAGAAAGTAGACTTACTCAGGACTTGCTCGGCCGAGAACCGGCGATCAACGTCCTTGCTGAGCATCCTCCTCATCAGATCCTTCGCCGCCGGCGACACATCCCTGAAAACCGCCGTCGGAAACCTAACGTTCCCCCTGACAACCTTGTCAAAGATCTCCACCGCCGTCTCCCCGTAGAACGGAACCATCCCGCTCAGCATCACGTACATCATCACCCCCGCGCTCCAAACATCCACCTTCTCGTCGTACTCCCTTCCCGCCACCACCTCCGGCGCCACGTAGTACGGAGTTCCCACAATGCCCCTCATGCCCCTCCCCCCGTCCCCGAACACCTCCGCCGACCCGAAGTCCACCAGCTTCAACCGATCCTGATCGTCGAACAGAACGTTGTCGGGCTTGATGTCCCGATGCGCGATCCCTCGCCGGTGACAGATCGCGATCGCCTCCATCAGCTGCGTCATGATCGCCGCCGCCTCCGGCTCCGGCATCGGAGCGGATGCGGAGATCCGATCGAAGAGATCCGGACCGGAGCAGAGATCGAGGACGAGGTGGATCGCCTCCTCGTCCTCGTAAACGGCGTGGATGTTGACCACCCTAGGGTTTCCGACGGCGGCGACCTGAGTTATCTTGGCCTCGCGGGTGACGCAGTCGAGGTCGAGGGGGTCGGTGAGGGCGGACTTGTCGATGGATTTGACGGCGAAGGGTTCGCCGGAGACGGATGAGAAGCAGCGGCGGACGATCCCGAAGCGGCCGCGTCCGATCTCGGATCCGATTTCGTAGTCGGCGTTTAATTCTTTGCTCATTAGGGTTTCGGTTTTGGGGTTTTTTTTAGAAGATGGGGGGATTTGACGGTTTAAGAGGGGTATTTATAGAGGGGAGCTGGGGATCTTGAGAGGGGATATTCTTCGCCATTAATCGCGGATTTATTTGGACGGTTCGATGGAGGAGAGGACATTTGGCTTGGACGGTGGAGATGATACGGGTACGAATAGTACGGGTCGGTTTCGGACGTTGAGTGGTTTCTCAGATACCGATACCTTGTGTGCTAAGGTTTCTTTTTTAGCCTTGCTTCCTGTGTCTATTCTCGCTTTCCATCTTTAGAGGAGGAGATGTAAAAAACATTGTGATAAGAGAGAAAAAATAAATTTTAAACACTATATCGCCGACGTACGGAGAAAATCTCTATCCTATTAGTAAAAACAATAATAGGGCCATAGGGGCACACCCTCTACCACACTCCCAACCACACCGCCTCTCTTGCTACAGTGCACGGGGCTCACATGAGATTTTAATTTTTAAAATCACATGTGGCCCCCGTACACTGTAACAAGAGAGGTGGTGTGGTTGGGAGTGTGGTAGAGGGTGTGCCCCTAGTGCCTCTCTACTAGTAACCCCAAAAAATCTAAAAATCAACTCCAAAATTGATAGCTACTAGATCATTTCCTAACTAAAACAAGTGTACAACCCCCGTGCAAAGCATGGTCCCCTATTTTATAAGCACCAGATTTTGAATCTGTCTTCCTCTAAGTTTTAATACATTTTATTTAATTATTATACAGTTAAAATTAAAAATCATATATATTCCTATATACTTAAACAATGATCTAAGTTTTAATACATTTGATTTATAAATTATATTTAATCCTTTATACTTGAGAAGGAGAATCCCCGTTTTAATACATTTAATTTGCTTTACTGTTAACAATACAGTAAAACACTGTAGAATGAATGGTAGCTTCAAGTACAGAGCTTCATATCTGACTATTGTTTATACTACGGTAAATTACTATAACACAAACATTAACGTCGAGGCCAATGATTATTATAAAGAAGCTGTAAATTTTATTAAAAAAAACATTGAGAAATATATAGGATTTATAAGGAAATGTAGAAATTTTTTTAATATAAAATATAAAAATTTAGATCTCCCGAGAATGCTAGATTACTATCGATGTTGGAATCATCGCAACAAATCAAGGACTAGAGTGAGAGAACGCTGCTATACAAAGTAAATACTATAAAATAGGTACATAACTTCCCGTAACAACTGTCTTAGAAAAAAATGTAAATACAATTTTTGATGTTCTTCTTTATAAATGGGGTGAATTTCAAAAAAAGGAAAAACTGAATTATGATGTGTTTTTTTCCCTAATAAACGACTTTTATTAAAAATAAAAAATAAAAAAAAATCACTACAACAGTATAACCCCACTTGTCTACCTTTCAATACACTAGTGTGTGCCCCGTGCAAAGCACGGGTTTTTTTTATTTTGCTACAGTGTTCCCGCTCCTTTTTAATTCTCCTGTTTGAATTTTCTGGGGGTGCTACAGTAACTCGCCTGCTACAGTACCATTCTCGAGCTGCTACAGTAACTGATCTGCTACAGTACCGGTGTAATTTATTTTTTGCTACAGTAATAATGCTACAGTAAATATACTGTAGCATTTACTGTTTGATGAACAGTGGCTCTTTGTTTCTCCCTTTTGTATAAAAGAATAGATTTGTTTATCAAAGCGTTGGGTGCTACCTAATCACTCAAAGACATCAATTGGGTCTTACGGAGCGGCCACTTCGGAATCTTTTTTCGTGGACCCGGCGCTTTAATGAGGTGGGCCCGGAGTTAGCAGAAACCTGAGGCCTCAAAAAAAAACTAACGGCCGTTGGTGAAAACTTCGGGTGCTTCCGGACGAGCGAAGTACGAAAGCTCGGGCGAGCAATCAAGACGGTGCCACGTTTCCTGAAGGCCTTTACGTGGTTGGATCGTAGCCGTTGATGCGAAGGGGACAGGAGTTCTGCGTTCGTTTTTTGTCTTATTGTACGGTTCCTTTTTACCTAACTCCGTCCAGTTGGGGAACATAAGCGCGAGTAACATAAGCTCTGCTGGTGAGTGATAGGCACAGAGATCCTTCTCTTTGGAGGGATCCGGTTTGTGATGGGGAGAGGGCCGCGTGCTGGTCATTGGTTCCTTAACTTCACCCCCCGCCATTTTCTTTTTTCTTTTTCTTTTTTTTGATTTTTTTTTTAGCACGGTCACATGCGTTGCACGTGGAGGCTGTAATGGAATTTACACTAGATATCCAGCACAAGATGAGGGCGTGGTTGTGACTTGTGAGGACAGAATGTTAACCTTCTAGAAAGATTTTCTCCCACTTCGCTTCCTGGTTTTGCTCTTTTATTATATAATCGAAGTAGGATGTGAATGTTTAACATTATTTTCACTCAAAATATACATGAAATAACCATGCCACGATAACTGGAAGCCAGTATAGATCCTAAGGTGCTGGCGTGACATCCCAGTTTTTAAATTTCTTCTTAAAAAAACCCACCTTTTATATATGTGTTTTCTTTGTTACGTGCGTTTGGCAAGATCTTACAGCTGGATTTGGGCTGAACCTATAGGCTATAGCTTGGTTTTGGGTCTGTTTTTATTGGTAATAATAGAATATATGTAATTATTCTTGTGATATTGTAAATCAGTTATATTTGGTGTATATCGTCTATATTAGGTTAGCCAAATATTAGGTCAAATATTATCCTAAATTACAGCCATAACCGTAGCATAGTACTGCTGTATATAATGCCATTTGATCAATCAATACAATGAGGCGATTATCTTCTAATATGGTATCAGTCGCTTAGGGTTACTCTATCCTGGTATCCGCCGTTTGCCCTAGCCTTCATCCACCTCCTCCTTCTCTGTTCTTCTTCTTTCTCATAATCATGGCTGATAAAATTCATCCTGCAACCACAGTCACAAATATCAAGCACGCCATACCTGCTGTTCTCGATCTCGAAGGCAACAACTACCATAATTGGGCAACTCTCTTCAAGCTTCATGCCCGAGCCAATCTCGTCTATGACCACATCATTCCCCCACCGGCAGATGCGACCAAGGCATCTGCTGCTACGGCCGAAGACAAAGCCCTCTGGAAACGGCTAGATGCTATTGTCCTTCAATGGATTTATGGCACAATTTCTTCCGACATTCTCAACACCATCATCGACCAGGATGATGAGGCACGAAATGCTTGGACCAAACTGGCGGATTTGTTCCACGACAACAAAGCCACGAGGGCTGTCCACCTCGAAGGGGAGTTTACCACCACTCACCTCCGTGACTTCCCTAATGTCTCTGCCTATTGCAACCGTCTCAAGATGCTAGCTGATCAATTAGCCAATGTGGGAGCGAAGGTTTCTGATGAACGTATGGTTCTCAAGATGATTGGAGGATTAACTGAGGCTTATAAAAACTTGGTGACCAACACCCAACAACGTGATCCTCTACCAACATTCGCGAAAGCTCGTTCCATGCTATCACTCGAAGAAAGAACCATGAAACAAATGGCTGCACTTGAATCAGGTTCGAATTCGGCTTTAATTACGAATTCTAATATTGATAATATCTCTGCTTCTCATTCAAACCAACATCATGAAAATTCCGGCAATGGCTCCGGTGGTGGCCGTGGTGGCCGTGGCCGGAGGAACAGCTACAACCGCAACCGAGGCGGCAACAACAACAACAACAACCGCCATCGTAATAGTAGTGGTGGTGGCCGAGGCTCGAGTCAGCAACGCCCAGCGAATGTCCAAACTGCTTGGCCTCAACAATGGCCTGCCTATCCTCCGTGGGCCTGGACTCCTCAAAATTGGGCGTCTCCTCCTTGCCCACATCCCACTACACAATGGCAGGCCCGTCCTCCTCCTTCTGGCAGACAAGGAATTCTTGGGCCGCATCCTCCTCAGGCCCACTATGCAGCAAGCCCAGCTCCCCCAACGAGCTATGCACCTACGGATATTGAAGCCGCCATGCACACTCTTGCTCTTAACCCTCTGGATGATAATTGGTACATGGATACCGGTGCCACCTCTCATATGACAGCAAACCAAGGTACTCTCTCGTCTTATTTTAATTTGAGCAAAAATGATGGTATTATTGTTGGCAATGGTCACACTATTCCAATTCTTGGTTATGGAAATGCCTCACTAACCCAGACGAAACTTCCCCTCACCCTTCACAATGTGTTGCATGCTCCTAAACTTATCAAAAACCTAATCTCTGTTCGAAAGTTTACTAGTGATAACAATGTTTCAGTTGAATTTGATCCATTTGGGTTTTCTGTGAAGGATTTACAGACGGGGAGCCACCTAATGAGATGTGAGAGCACCGGCAATCTCTATCCATTCACCAAAATTCGGGCCACACCACTTTCAGATTCACCTTCTGCTTTTACGGGCATCTCTTCCAACCTATGGCATTCACGCTTAGGCCATCCGGGAAAGGCTATTTTAAATTCTCTTCGTAGTAGCAATTTCATCTCATGTAATAAAGCCCAAAGTACTTTTTGCAATTCTTGTCCTCTTGGGAAACTCATTAAGTTGCCTTTCATTAATTCCTCTTCTTTTACAACTATGCCTTTTGATATTGTTCACAGTGATTTATGGACCTCACCCGTCTTGAGCTCCTCCGGCCACCGTTACTATGCTTTCTTTCTTGATGATTATAGCAATTTCTTATGGACATTTCCTATCTCGAATAAGTCGCAAGTCCATTCGATCTTCTTAGCTTTTAGAGCGTACATTAAAACCCAATTTGAGAGAGAAATCAAGCAATTTCAATGCGATAATGGCCGTGAGTATGATAATGGTCCCTTTCAAAAATCCTGTGAATTAAATGGCATGCACTTCCGTTTCTCTTGCCCTCATACATCTTCCCAAAACGGAAAAGTGGAACGAAAAATAAAGTCAATTAATAACATCGTCCGCACCTTGCTTGCCCATTCCTCTATGCCACCCTCCTTTTGGCATCATGCACTTGCTATGGCAACTTACCTTCTCAACATTCTTCCCTCAAAGCTACTCAATTACTCCTCTCCTACTCAAATCCTTTATCAT
Source organism: Asparagus kiusianus (assembly GCA_022839385.1). Taxonomy (NCBI): domain Eukaryota; kingdom Viridiplantae; phylum Streptophyta; class Magnoliopsida; order Asparagales; family Asparagaceae; genus Asparagus; species Asparagus kiusianus. The sequence goes on from BQKN01000975.1 coordinate 191,403, forward strand.
AAAACTCCTACCTATTCTCACCTCCGAGTCTTTGGGTGTTTATGTTATCCTCTGTTTCCCTCCACCACAATACATAAATTGCAAGCTCGCTCTACACCTTGTGTATTTTTAGGCTATCCATCGAATCACAGAGGATATAAATGCTATGACTTATCAAATAGGAAAATCATTATTTCCCGCCATGTAATATTTGATGAAACCCAATTTCCTTTTTCGAAAGTTCATACACCCTCATCCACCTCCTATGAATTTCTGGAAAATGGCCTGCATCCTCTTATTCTACATCAATTGCATGCCCCTACCACACCATCTGGGCCTGCTCTCCCATTACATAATACCATCAGCCCAATTGCCCAGCCTGCTCCTCTAGTCCAGCGAATGGCTACCCGTAGTCAGCACGGTATTACGAAACCAAACCGTAAATACCTTAATCTAAGTGCTACCACTCTCCCTACCTCCATTTCTCCCATTCCTAAAAATCCAGTGAGTGCAATTAATGACCCAAATTGGAAGTTAGCCATGCAAGATGAAATTGATGCTCTAATTACAAATAAGACGTGGGAACTAGTACCTCGTCCATTAGATGTTAATGTTATTCGCTCCATGTGGATTTTTAGACATAAAAAGAAATCTGATGGTTCTTTTGAGCGGTATAAAGCCTGTCTTGTAGGTGATGGCAGGTCTCAACAAGCTGGAGTTGACTGTGATGAGACATTCAGCCCGGTTGTCAAACCGGCCACTATTCGGACTGTACTCAGTATTGCTTTGTCCAAGTCTTGGCCCATTCATCAGTTGGATGTTAAAAATGCATTCTTGCATGGGCATCTGAATGAGACAGTTTACATGCATCAACCCATTGGCTTCAAGGATGACACCCGTCCTAATCATGTCTGTTTATTGAAGAAATCACTTTATGGCCTCAAACAAGCCCCACGGGCATGGTATCAACGGTTCGGATTATGTGGCCACTATTGGTTTCTCTCACAGTGCATCTGATCACTCTTTGTTTATCTATAAACATGGTCCTAACATTGCTTACATATTATTATATGTTGATGACATTATTCTCACAGCTTCTTCAGATGCTCTACGATTATCCTTGTTTTCGTCAAAAGTTGGTTTCGCTGTGGAATTCATTATATCTT
>BQKN01000975.1:197640-230338 GCA_022839385.1 Asparagus kiusianus
TTTAATTCGTGTTTATTACTATCTAAACAGTTCGTATTTCCCAACATCTAGGACATTTCATTTACAATAAAAAAGAAATATGAATGTTGTAATTTATTATTGTCATTTTCTGCTAATAATTTCAAATTATATATCTTATCAGCATAAAAGGATTACTAGTTATTAAAATAAAAACTCAATATGCAGAGCATGTTGCGGGCCCAGCGTAAACACATTTGTTTAATCCGCTAAAGAGGGCACATAAATCGACCCGAAGCTAAAGGATCCAGAAACATAAGAATGAAAATAAGAATTATTTTTCATTCCGCCCTCCTCACCGGCGATCCTCCATTTCATCGTCGACTCTGTATGGGCTCCATCGATGATTCGTTAGCCACCATCGACGACCAATTAGAGATGATACTGCTTAATCCTATCACTCAATCCCAAAACCGACTCCCTCCAATCTCCATTATACTGGAGTTTCCCCTAACTCCTCGCCCGAAGAAATTTATGAAAAATTCATCCTGTCTTCAAGCCCCATAGAAAAGAACCATGTGATTATGCTTTGTTCATTGGAAGCAACCGGTCTACGTGTATATCAAGCCGAGATGTTCCTGGAGTGAGAGACAATTGTTTCTACTTATATATCTAACCAAGATGTTGAGTGGATTAGTTTTTATTTAAAATTTTATTATACATAGACCATTTTTGTTGGCTTGAAAATTATATGTAGTTTGTACATGATGCGTTGATAATTGAGAAATAAAAGGCTACAAACAAAATATTCATTTAAAATAATGGATGTATAAATATTTAGTATATTATTTATTAAGTTTTACTTAATACAATTGAACTATAGAAAATTAACTGTTAACGTTTACCTATTCCATGTTAAGTAGTGGAGTAAGTGTTAATTTTTTTTCTTTTAAATGTTAAGTTTTGTTAATTAACTGGTAAGTTTTACCTATCGCATGTGAATTATAACCGATTAATTGTTAGTGTTTAGTTGTTCCATATAAGTATAATTGAGTAACTGTTATCTTTATTCTTTTAAATGTTAAGTTTTGTAAATTAATTATTATGTTTTAGCTAATATATGTTAACTATAGTTGGTTGACTGTTAACATTTACCTAGTCATTCTTAAATATAATTAAGTAATTGTTAACTTTTGAAAAATAAGACTATATAATGTAAAATATCAAGTAATTGTTAATATATGTCTATTAAAACTCACAAAGTACCTATTAAGGTACCTTAAACTCTTATTAAGGTACCTTAACTCTTAAAATGTTAAATTTTAACTTTCTTCATTTAATGTTTTTAGTTCTAATAAGCTTGTAGTATATATTTTACTAATTTTTTAGTTTTAATGTTGCAAGAAGCTTTTGCATAAATCCTAGTTCCAACAAACCCACATAGCTTTTCTCAAAAACTTCTGAATGCTCGAGTTATTTAAGATCCAATTACGAGTGAGTCCACCCCTTAAGACATGACTGATCAAAGAGCCCATTAACATCGAAAGAGCTCAGCCGCCTTTGTTCTTTCATGTTCTTGCTCATTAACCGCAATAATAGCGGTCCATGAATATGTCGTTGTTGTAGTCGGTCTCCGCCATTATACTTTATATGGAACAACTAAAGGTTAATAGTTAATCATCTATATTTCTTATGTACAACACAAAACTTAACATTTAAAATAATAAAGATAACATTTACTCAATTATACTTATATGGAACAACTAAACATTAACAGTTAATCAGCTATAGTTCACATGTACTGTAAAACTTAACAGTTAATTAACAAAATTTAACATTTTAAAGAAAAAAGGTAACATTTACTCCACTATACTTAACATGGAACATGTAAACGTTAACAGTTAATTTGATAAAGTTCACTTGTATTAGGTAAAACTTAATAATTAATCTACTGAAAAATATTTATACATCCATTATTTCAAATGAATATTTTTGTATGTAGTGTTTTATTTCTCAATTATCAACGCATCATGTACAAACTACATATAATTTTCAAGCCAACAAAATGGCCTATGTACTATAAATTTTTAAACAAAGACTAATCCATTCAACATCTCTTCTCTTCCTTTTTAAACATGGTCCTCATATAGTATCCACTAAGTCTTCGATAAAGTAGATACAATTGCCTCTCACTCCAGGAACATGTCGGCTAGATAGACATGTAGACCGATTGCTTCCAATGTGATGCAGGATGCTTTACTGATAATTTCATGGGGGATGCAGACAATCACGAGCTAAATACAGATTTATACGTATTATTGACCTCCGCAAAGAAATGATCATATCTTCCAACCCAGAAAGCGGATTCTAACATATTATATATGTAAATCACAATCTCGACGAGCCGGAGCTAACTAGATTGTCAGATTTTTATAATCTCATCAGTTACACCCAATTTTAGCTAAAATCTAAAAATAATCAGCCTTTAGTTTATTTTAGTAATAAAGTTGGAGTCTATTTAGATTAGGAAATAAATTCAACTTTAGAGTCGATTTAGATTAGGAAACAAATTCAATTTTAATTCATGATTTGTTTTCTTTATTATAGGGAGTCTTTTTAGGATAGAATTTGATACTTTCTATTTTTTTGTAATTATAGTCTTACTAGGGGTATTATTTGTTTTTCTATTTAAGAAGAGACATGTAACCCTAAAGAAAAAACAACTTATTTTATCAATAAAATTTCTCTCTCTTTTAATATTTTCTTCATGGATTCGAAGTACTTCGTGGATATGGAGATCGTTCTTTGTGGATTCAGAGAACACCCTTGGTGGATTCCGAGGTTATCTTCTATTATTCTAACATATTATATATATAAATCACCTATCTCGACGAGACGGTGCCAACTAGATTATCATATTTTTAAAATCTCATCAGTTACACCCAGTTTTGGCTGAAATCTGAAAATAATCAGCCTTCAGTTTATTTTTAGTAATAAAGTTAGAGTCAATTTAGATTAGGAAATAAATTTAATTTTAGAGTCAATTCAGATTAGGAAACAAATTTAATTTTGATTTATAATTTATTTCCTTTATTATAGGGAGTCTTTTTAGGATAGAATTTGATACTTTCTATTTTTTGTAATTATAGTCTTACTAGGAGTATTATTTGTTTTTCTAATTAAGAAGAGACATGTAACCCCAAAGAAAAAATAACTTATTTTATCAATAAAATTTCTCTCTCTTTTAATATTTTCTTCATGGATTCGAAGTTCTTCGTGGATACAGAGATCGTTCTTTGTGGATTCAGAGAACACCATTGGTGGATTCCGATGTTATCTTCTGGGATTCTAACATATTATATATATATTTAAAAAGAGACATGTAACCCCAAAGAAAAAACAACTTGTTTTATCAATAAAATTTCTCTTTTAATATTTTCTTCATGGATTCGAAGTTCTTTGTGGATTCGGAGATCGTTCTTTGTGGATTCAGAGAACACCATTGGTGGATTCTGAGGTTATCACTTCCGCGCTGCGTCACAATGAATAGAGCATAATCACACAGTCCTTTTCCAGAGAGCTTGAAGACAGGATGAACTTTTTGTAAATTAATTTCTTCGGGCAAGGGTATAGAGGAGAACTTCAGTATAGTGGAGATTGGAGAGAGTCAGATTTGGGATTGAGTGATGGGATTGAGCAGTATCATCTCCAATCGGTCGTCGACAGTGACCAACCAATCGTCGGTGTAGCCAATGCAGAGTCGGTGGCAGGTTGGAGGATCATCGAGGAGGAAGGAGGACGAGGAAGGATAAAGAGATGAGGAAGAGGGTCGTCGGTGGATCCCATGCAGAGTTGGCGACGGACTGGAGGATCGCCGGGGAGGAAGGAGGAAGGAGGACGAGGGAGGAGAAGGAGAAAGAGAAGGAGAAGAGGGGTAAAATTGGATTTTAGGTCAAATATGGACTAATCATGAGTTAGAGGGGCCGGGCCACATTTTTTTCAAATTTTAGAGGTTGTAGCACATTGCAAAAAATATGAGGGATTGGGGCACATTAAATTTTAAAATTTAGGGCATTCACACAATTTTTCCCTTTTTTAAATACATGTTATGTATCTCTGTTGTGCGCAGCGAAAGCCAAACAATCAACCAACTATGTGCTTTGAGAAACCAAACCAAACGAACGCCGAGAGAAGGCCAAACAAATCAAAACAACGGCACAAACACAAACACCAATTTTAACGTGGTTCGGCAATTGCCTACGTCCACGGGGCAAGAAGGGGGTGGGTTTTCACTAATAGAGAAGAAGAGTACAAATTGAGATTACAAATCGCTCAAACGAACCAACTAATCTCACCAACAAATCTCTCAATCTCTCAACCAATAACCCTAACCAATTGCTCAGAAAGATCTCTCTTTTCTGTGCTCCAAAATCCCCCAAAACGCTCCTACAAAACCCTCAATCGTATTGGTATTTATACCAAAACAGAAACCCAAACAGACTGCAAATAGGAACCTGAACTTTTTAAAAAACCCGTCGTAAGTCGACTTATCAGTCTGTATAAGTCAACTTGGCAGAGCGAAAAACGACAACTGGTGAAGAGATCATAAGTCGACTTATCAGACCTGATAAGTCGACTTGCCAGAGCCCAAAATCAACAATCAAGAGCAGATCGTAAGTCGACTTACGACACAAACATAAGTTGACTTACCATAAGTCGACTTATGCCTGTGCATGAGTCGACTTATGACCGAAAATCTGCTTTTTCCAAGTTCTTCTCCACATTTTTTTTTAGGTATTTTCATTTTTAAATTTTCTTCTTTGCCTGTTTGGCTATTTCCACAAAAAATTAGGAAATGGAAATGTAGCTCTTGAAATGAATTCAATACATTTCAAGACATTTTTTAGTTTTCATTTCTTTTGTTTGTTTCGCAAAGAAAATGTTCCTTTTCACTGCCAAGTCACACAAACAGACAAAAAAAGCCTCCATAGTAACAATGCTTTGATTTCTATTTCTTGTGTTTGTTTGAGAACAAGAAAAAGGAAATGAGAAATGTGGCATTTAAATATTTCGTTTTATTCTTCATGACTATTCAAACAGTGTTTTTACTAATTAACAATTCTGAGATGAGACATTTCCAAGTATTTTCAGCCCAATTTGGTGTGAAAACACATTTCTTGAAAAATTAAGGTGGCAACACATGTGGCACTTCATTTCTTGAAAATTAAAGACGAAACAAACACTTGAAATGGAAATCTCTTGAAAAGAAAAACCCATGTGGCACATAGGGGTTTTCTTGAAAGGTGAGGTGGCAACACATTTCCGTTTTTTTTGGAGCAAACAAACAGACCTTAGAGTACTTTGCTGAATTCAAATGTCGCTGAGTCAACAAATTAGATCGCGTAATTAATAATAAATCAGTAAAATAAAAAGTATAATTGTGTTAACTAGCACAGAGTTCCCTTTCTGCTGTTTTAAATTACAAGCATCACTTTCAAAAATTTCACAACTTAAAATATCTTTTTTAAAAAAATATAGACCGCGACATATTCTTCTAGGTGAATCAACTATTTTTTTTACCATGAAATCTATAGACAAAGTATGCTCCCTGCGTTTTTTTTTAACCTTGAAATTTATGCACCGGACGAGGTTAGAATTATGATAAACTCGTCGACCTATAAATAAGCACGTGGATCTACCTAAAAATTTGACGAAAGCTTCGGAAATAGTGCTAATCACGTGATTTATATCTTTAATACTTAATTACTGATTAAAGAATGTCAAGAATACATATTCACAAGGGCGATTCTCAGGGCGATTCCTTCTTTGGGGAGGTTAGGGTTTCGTTTGATTTCAATTTGATTTCGATCTTGATTTTTGATCTTGATCTTGGATCTTTTCTATGATCTTGATCTTTGATTTTGTTTTGATACTGAGTAAGAACTTGATCTTTGCTTCTGATCAAGTTGATTTTTGATTGGGATTTGATTTTTCTGATTTCAAGAGTTTAGTCTCTTCTTGATTGTTAGATCTTTTTGATTGCTCTTCTCGGAGATTTTTCTTGAAAAAAAAAGAGAGAAAAAAAGAGATAAAAAGAGATTATAATAGATGGTGATTTTGGGAGTGGATCCGCATCTTTTAATTGGGCCTATTGACACTACGAATTTTGTGGCCCAAAAAATCTGGGGGGAATCTGTTCCATCTCTAATTTCAGATGAGCTTTTTAAGAAAATTGCTTCAAAGCCCAATGTTCAGCCTAATAGGGTTACTGAAGAGTCTAGAGTTAAATCAACGGTGGGAATTGGAGAGAACGGATCTCGAGATGGTTTAACGGTGGCTGAAGAAGGAGAGTGGGTTAAAGTGGTGAAAAAAAACCCTAAGCCGCCGATCTCTTCTAAAAAATTCGTTCCTCTTCGTCTTCTTTCTGCTGATTTCATTAGGAAAAATCGATTGTGCTTTCGCTGTGGAGGATCAAGACATATGGCGAGAGATTGTCGAGATCCAGTTGTCTGTTTCCGCTGTCAAAAAGTTGATCATGAAGCGCGAAACTGTAGATCTGGCGTTGGTTCTCATGATTTTGCAGAAAATTGGCGAGGATCGGGTGGTCGAGGTTTAAATAATGAAGGAAGAGGTCAAAGAAATTTTGGGGGTCAAGGATTTATTGGTGGTCGAGGAAATCTTGGTCACAGGGGTGCTGGTGTTGGTGGTCGTTCTGGTGGTCGTAATGGGAGATTTGAAGGTTCGAATCCATGGCAATGGAGGAGAGACTCCCCGGCTTTTTCTTCTTCCAGGAATCCTGATAGATCTGCTGAGATTCGTCCTCAAGATAAAGGCAAAAGGCCTCTTAATGCTGTTGATGAAGAAAAAAATGCAAGAGAACATAGCTAAATTTCAAGATTCAGGTCCAAGGGACTATGGGGACTTGGAGGCAGAATTAAAAACATTAGGAGATCGTCCCCGTTTTTCATCTGCTGTCCTAAATTTTGAGGGTGGGGTAAATTCTGGATTTCAAAAATTTAGAAATTTTGCTATTATTTCGTTTGTGGAGGGGGCAAATGTTTCTCTAGAAAGATTAGAGCTGGATCTGAGAGCTTTTTTTCCCATGAACAAAAATTGGGATGTTAGATTATATACTAATGGGGAAGTTTTAGTGAAGATTCAGCCGTGGAAACAAATGGAAGAGCTAATTAGAATGGGAGTTTTATCTTTGAGATCCTGTAAAATTAAATTTAGAAGATGGAGTGCTTGGGAAGGAAATATTGTAGAAAAAAGAAACTCATGTGTTTGGATTAAATTGAAACATGTTCCTCCTCATTTATGGAACAGAGAATCATTTGAGTTGATGGTTAAGCCTTTTGCTGACTTAGTAGAACTGGATCCCTTAACAGAGGCCTGTACTGAATTTATTGATGCTGTTCTCTTGATTAGATGCTTGGAATATGTTGATATCCCTAAAGTTTTAAAAATCTTTGTGGGGAAGAATCAATACAATGTTGATGTCTCAATCATGTCTGTCATGGGGGAATTTAGTGAAGGGGAAAGAAAAAAACAAAAAATTGATCAGATGGAGGAGAATGTTCAAAGCTCTTATAATGACAAATGGTTTAAAGGAAGAAAAAGTAGTGGAACTGATTCTTCTTCTCTAAAAGAATCAGTTACTAATTCTTGGACAGTGAGACAGGATTTGAGAAACACTCCTTGGGGATCACCTGCCGCCAAACTATGGACGGATGCCAAGAGTTTTTATCAAAAACAAAATTCTGAGTGGGAACCATGGATGGTCAATACTGAGATAAATCCTGTAGTTGAACAAATCCCAGAAGAGAATATGGTGGTAGAACATGAAGAAAAAATTACTCAAGAAATTAATCTTGATAGTAAAAATGTTGAGGAGAATTTTACCTTTCCTATTCCTGCTGAGGAGCCTTCTGTGGTTTTAGAAGAGGTTGAAAATATTATTCTACATGAAGAGGATCAGGTTAAAACCACAGTGATTAATGATCAGGACACTAGCAAGTGGCTTTCTTTTCCTATCAGTAACAGTTCAGAGGATACAAAAATTTTTGAGGAAAAAGCAGAGGAGGATATCCTATTAGTCCAACCTTTGAATTCTTTACCTCCTGAGGAATCAGCTACTGCAAAGGTGACTTTGGTTAGGAGATGTTCCAGATTTGTTGGCCTGGACCCTATGAATGCTGCAGACAGAGCTTCTGCAAGACTGGCAAGGAATGCTGAACATTCTTCCCAAAGGTTCTCTGTTAAAGGTTCAGGTGATTCATCTTCATCATCAAATTTGGGTTCTTCTTATGTTCCTATTCTATTTGATTCTTGTTCTAACAAGTAATTACAGAAATTTGCTTCTCATTGTGCTATTATACTTGATCCTCAAGAGGATTTTGATCCTCTAAAAAAATTGAGGCACATGGAACAGGAGAGAGCTAACCTAGAGTAGAATCTTGGTTTGTTTTACCAGATTAGAGGTGTTTCTGATATATCATGTTGATAACATGGAATGTGAGAGGGTTGGGTTTAAGTCTTAAAAGATTTGGTGTCAAAGATTTTTGTCTTTTGAATAAAGCTGAGATTATATGTTTACAAGAAACTAAATTGGAATGTATTTCTGATAATATCTTAAAAAGCTTGGGGGCACTTTCTTTGACTGGGTTTGTTTACCCTCTATTGGTGCTTCAGGTGGTATCATGATTGGATGGAATTGCAATAAGTGGAAGCAAATTCAGGAATTTTCTGGGAAGTATGTTCTTTCAGTGATCTTGCAGAATAATAAAAATGGTTTCATATGGACTGTATCTTCAGTTTATGGCCCTCATTGTAATAGTGAGAGGATTTTATTCTGGCAAGAGCTCAAAAATTTGAAAAATAATATTTCAGGTCCTTGGGTTGTTGTGGGGGATTTTAATCTTACTATTAACTCAGATGAAAGAAAAGGAAAGAGTATACATAGAAGAGAAATGGAATTTTTTAATGAAATGATTACTGATTTGGAACTTATTGACAGTCCCCTTCATGGGAGAAAATTCACATGGTCTAATAAAAGAAATTCTCCTTCTATGGCCAGATTGGATAGAGTTTTTTTCAACTCTGAATGGGATGATGTGTTTCCTTTTTCTAGACAACAAGGTCTATGCAGCCAATTGTCAGACCATGCCCCTATACGTTTTGAATGGGGGGATTATCAACAAAGCACCAAACTGTTTAGATTTGAAAAAATGTGGTTACAATCTGAGGAGTTTAAAAAAGGAATTCCTTTATGGTGGAAGTGTGCTCCTTCAAGTGGCTCTGCTGCAAAAAATTTTGTTGGCAAATTAAGATTCCTAAGGAAATGTATAAAGCAGTGGACTCATTCTAACTTTCATAGTATTAAACAAAAAAAAAGATTTACTTGATAAACTTCTACAATGGGAGGTTCTAGAAGAATCCAGGGACTTAACAGATGATGAGCTGATTAATAAAAATGATATCACTTTTCAGTTGAATGAAATTTTACTTCAAGAAGAACAAATGTGGAAACAAAGAGCAAAGGCTCATTGGCTCAAAGAGGGGGATCAGAATACAGCTTATTTTCATAAAATTGCTAATGGTAGGAAGAGATGTAACTTGATATCTTCAATTACAGTTAATGATGTGATTATTAGTTCTGAAGATGGGATAGCTCAGGCTTTTTCCAATCATTATAATCAAGTGTTTGGGCAAACTGTCAGTCACAGATGTAACTTAGATTGGGAAAAGTTATTCCCCTTGGATGATTGGGGTTCAGATGAGATTGAACAACCCTTTTCTATGGAAGAAGTTCATAAAGTCATTTTTGATATGAGTGGTGATAAGTCTCCTGGCCCTGATGGCTTTCCTGCTCTCTTTTATCAGGTTTTCTGGGATATTATCAAAGAAGATATTATGAGGATTTTTGTAGAGTTCCATGAAGGTATTCTAGAAATCAACAGATTTAATTATGCTCATATTGTCCTTATCCCAAAAAAGCAAGGAGCTAGCTCTATTAATGAGTACAGACCCATCAGTCTGTTAAATGTGATTTATAAAGTGATTACTAAAGTCTTAACTAACAGACTGAATACTAAATTGGAGAGGCTTGTTGATCCTTTACAATCTGGTTTTATTAAAGATAGATTTTTGCTTGATGGAGTTGTAGCAGCTCAAGAAATTATCAATGATTGTTTCCAGAATAATAAAAAAGGAGGGATTTTATTAAAATTAGATTTTGAAAAAGCATATGATTTTTTAGATTGGAATTTTATTTTAGAAGTTCTGAAAGCAAAAAAAATTGGTAATAAGTGGATTAACTGGGTGACTTTATGTTTGAAAGATGGTTTATCTGCCATCAATATAAATGGTAAACCTGGTAATTGGATTATGTCTAAAAGGGGTGTTCGTCAAGGTGATCCTTTGTCACCTCTTCTATTTGTGTTGGCAGCTGATTCTTTTACTAAGATGCTGAAATTAGCTGTTGATGCTCAGCTAATTGAAGGAATAGGTCCTGAAAATTTGAGTCCTAAAGTTTTTTGCTTACAATATGCTGATGATACATTGATTTTTTGCAAAAACAAAAAAGAACATTTGATTGTGTTGAAAATGATCTTATATTGCTTTGAACTAGCTTCAGGCTTAAAAATAAGTTTTAACAAAAGTGTTATCATTGCTCTTGAAGAAAATGAGATTTTACAACAGAATTTGGCATGTATGATGAACTGTAAGTGTGGTGCTTTTCCCATTACCTATCTTGGAATTCCTTTAAGACCAGGAAAATTGAAAAGAGATGACTGGTTTCCTTTGATTGAGAAAATTGAGAAAAGACTAGCTATTTGGAAAGGTAGATCTTTATCAAGGGGAGGAAGACTGGTTTTGGTTAACTCAGTTCTTTCTTCTATGCTAATTTTCTGGCTGTCTTTTTTCTTATTCCCAGTGTGGGTTATTGAAAAGATTGATATTATGAGGAGAAGGTTTTTATGGACTGGATCTTTAGATCACAAAGGGTGCACTAATCTTGTTAAATGGGAAGAGATTTGTAGACCAAAACATTGTGGTGGTCTGGGGATAAAAAATTTAAAAGTGATGAATAAAGCCCTTTTAGGAAAATGGCTTTGGAAATGGTTCAATGGCAATCATGAACTTTGGAAACAAATCAGTTACCATAAATTTTTTGAAAGTAAATCATGGACTGAATATATTCATTCGGGTAAAGTTCACTTATCTTGGTTTTGGAAAGGCTTTTGGACTAATATTGACAGCTTTCTTTGCAGTACTCAAGTGGATGTGGGAAATGGAAAATTTACCCTTTTTTGGCTTGATAATGGTTAGGTTCTTCTTCCCTTGCCTCTCTTTTCCCATCTTTATTCACACTTTCTTCATCTCCTTATGCTACTGTTTGTAGCTTGAGAATCCAAGAAGATAATACATGGAGATGAGTTCTTCATTTTAAAATTCAGCTGACTGGGGACCTTGTCTTTCAGTTTTTTAAACTGTTGGATATTCTTAACTTGAAAAGTTTATCAGATAGGGAAGATAAGAGAAAATGGTTATGGGAGAGTAAAAAATCATTCTCAGTTAGATCATATTATCATTTTCTTATTGATGGGGGTCTAAGGTATGATTGTGCAAGAATATGGGAACTCCCTATTCCCTTGAAGATCAAATTTTTAGTTTGGCTGGCTATCAGGCAAAGTTTGAATACAAAAGATGTTTTGGAAAAAAAGGAGATACATTTAGACAAAAAATGTTGTTTGTGTTCTAAGGTTTCTGAATGTCATAATCATCTCTTTCTTTATTGTGAGTTTGTCCAATCTATCTGGAAATTAATTCAAGAGGAACTACAAATTAAAGATGATTTCAAGTTGGGATCTCTTGAATGTTTGTGGCTGAAATGGAACAGTAAATCTATTGGGGACTCTAAACTGAAAAGAGACATTACCATCTGCTGTCTTGTTTGGTGTATTTGGCAAGAACGCAATGATAGACTGTTTTCTAACAAGAAGAGGAATTATATTATGATTTTTCACAAAATCATGATTTTCTCAAATTTGTGGATAGGTATCAAAAAGGAGTCTGCCAGAACAACAAGATTGCAAGAAAGGAGGAAGAAGAAAATGGCTGATTTGAGGCTGGATGCGGGTATCAAGAATGCTGCTGGAGCTGATGACAGAAGTGCTGGAGGGGTTATTCAGCTGGAATGATCTCTGTGGTTAATAATTTTTGGGAGGACTGCTTTTGGATATCAAAACTTTCAGTAGTTCATATGTGGTTATTTTGTGTTTTCACAGTTAGTCCTGACTTAATATCTAACTGGTGGTTAGAAGTTGGGATATCTATTTTTTTAGTATGTAGTTTCTTTTGAACTAAGATACATATCCTAGGTTGGGGATGTGTATCTTCTATGTAACAACCTTTTTAATATTTAGCTGGCTGGGATATCTTTATGGTATCCCATCCTTTCTCTCAAAAAAAAATTACTGATTAAGTTGTCAGATTAGCAGCTTTTTCTTGACCTTTTTAAATCACTTTATTGTCTTTTTTCTTACTCCAGCATTAATTTGGTTTTTTTTTCTTTGGCTCATTGTGCAAATAGACCCAAACGTTTGGTCGCCTGCAAAAATAAAATAAAATAAAATAAATCATGTAAATCAATGATGTGGAGTACTGTATTATATATATATACATGTGATAATTTAGCCCTCAATTATTTGTTGAGATTAATGCTAGTCACGTGATTGATTATTTGGGAGGGCACAATGCCACCGACCTGTTGCGGTGCAAATGGGGATGGCTACATTTTTGTTCTCAGTAAATAATATTTTATTTTTCTACCCGCAATTTATCTATTCACAAGTTCATTCAACACATGAACACGAATACTGAACAATATTTCTACAGTCAGTTCACAGTATGATGTCTTATTCTGTTGAGACAACAGAACAACAAAGAAAACACAAAGCTCGTGTTCTGAGAAGAACCAGCACTTTTCATGCAAGATTGCATTAATTATACACCTTTTGTGATGATTTTACTTATTATTTCAGACAAAGATACATGATACATACATACATACAACTATGAACATAGCCCTCCTTTGTGATCACATAAATTTCATAGCATCCCAAATATAGGACTACAAACTTGCGAGATTGAACATTACGATACACTGTCCTATTCATACAATTAGATAGAAGGCAGAGGGTCGCGAGACGGAAAAAAAATACTCCGAACTGGCTCGTATTTTTCGAACCTGGCCATCAAGTCTTCTCGTTTGCTGCTGCTGCTGCTTCTGCTTTGTTTTTGGTTACTTTGCTCGCGGGACAGTGTAGCCTTGCAAAGAGAGGCCTTGGTGCTCTTGCTGTCCGATCAAATCCCCTCACGCAGACAAACCCTGAGCAGTTCACACACCAAAATGATAATTCTATGTTACATATCAGAGTGAAGCAAGCACCAGCCAGTTTGTTTACTAACTGAAAATGTTATGGCATACAAAATTGGTGACATCACTATACAATAAGATGAATAACTGACAGGGAAATGAGGCAAACTTGAAGGATAATATTTTCTCAAGTGTAAAAGAATGTAAAATAGCTCTAAACAATTTTGCTTAACGTATGTGGCATACGCCTAGGAGCTGAAAAATCAAGAAAAGAGGTTTACATGCAGATTCGTTTAAGCTTCTTGTCAATTGGAACACAAATTAATAACGCCTTCTCTCATAAAAGAAAACATTCCTATTAAACACAGGTCACAGAACTTTTCAGTGCCCAGAAGTCGCACACAAAAAAGAAAAAGAAAAAAAAGAGCCTAAGAATACGATAGAATACAATAAAACCTTTATTCAGGGCGGCTTGAATACCAGAAAAATCACGGTGCTTCACAAGGAAAATTCCGAGCAAAATGGAATCCTTGGCAGGTGGATTTCCCAGGGTACAAGAGTCTTCTACCTCAGACTTTCATCTTAACTGACATCAAGACAGAATCTTCCTCTCGTATTGATCAAAGAAATGTGAGCAAAATTTAGGCCTATCGAGAGGGGTGTTAATGGTTTGGATATGGTTCGGATGTGATACTTACAATATTTGTATCTGCTTACCAATTACGGAAACAGATTTAGATATGGATGTGTCTCGGTACGGAAAACCCATATCCATATCCGCCAAATCCCAATATGGTTATGGATATACATGTGGGTATATATGCAAGCACAAAACGGATATAAGAACCATATAATATTGAAAAGAGTATGGTTCATATGATACAAGATACTTCATTAATATGTTTGTTACATCCGAAAAGCTAAGATTAGATCTCCTGATCATCAATATCAAACCTCAAATTCATTAATCTAAGAATAAAAACAATTATAATTGTATGACCCATATATACTCGGATCTTTCGGATACGGATCCAAAGATTTAGTTACATATCCGTATCCATAACCATATCCTAGCGGATGTAGATATCAGTAACCATATCCACATCGTAACGGATACGGATATTTTTTGGCACCCCTACATATAGATGACAATGATTTCACCTGCATACCAATAGGATCACATGCCCCAGTTTCCCTTTCTTGTGAAAAGGGAATAGTCTATCTTACTTCTAGAAAGTCGTAAGAGCGAAGGATTTGGATCCTCTGCACTCCCAAAAGTAGTGGAGAGGTCACTATTTTCAATTATAACCATTGTTTGTTCAATGGTTAGTTGTGAAGAATTGTGATTGATTCCATATACAACACTTACCAGATCCCTATGAATCGCACATATTCCTATTTTACAGCCTAGAAAACATATCACAATCATACATTGAACAATCAATGATTGAAAGTAAAGTGGCGATCTCTCCACTATTTTTTGGTAGTGGAGAGTATCTGAATCCAAGAACGAACTACTTTTCCAAACTTCTTGGACCAGGATGGAGTAGACGGCTTTAGTCCATAGAGAGGCCTTTTGAGCAAACATACGAAAATCTCCCCTTTCACTCAAAACCATCATGTATAACCTTGATTAAGTCTCTGCTAAGAAATGTATTCTTGATCATGTATAACCTTGATTAAGTCTCTGCTAAGAAATGTATTCTTGACATCAAGTTGATGAAGTGGCCACTGTGACTGGATGCAATACAGATCATTACCTGAACAGAGGTGAGTTTGGCAATAGAATAAAAAGTCTCATTATAATCAACTCCATACTGTTGAGTAGTTATTAGCCACCAGGCGAGCTTTAAGTCACTGGACTATAATATTTGGAATGTATTTCACTGTGAATACTCAACAATACCCACCTATTTTACCACCTGAAGGACTAACTAATTGCTAGGTGTGATTCTATAGAAGAGCATGCATCTCATCTCCCATCTTCCATTGACAGTTTTCAACCAGGATGCTTGAGGGCTTCTTGTACATTATGAGGAATGAAAATGGAATCCAAAGAGGAGGCAAAGACGCAAATGAAGCTGTTCAATTAATAAGAAGAAACAAACTTGGATAGTGAGTGCAAGTGCATTTTGCTTTACGTAAGAGCAATATGAACATCAGCTATGTCAGGAATATTGCACAATGAAGGAACGTGATGCTCCAGAGGGAACAACAAGAATAATATCTTTGATAGTCCAATTGTGACTGACATGGCTTATATCTTTCAGCAAAAGCACTTCTGCAGTTAAGCTTGGTCTCAACAGAATCTAAGATTTAAAGAGTTCTAGTTGCAAATGAGCAACAGTTCATATAGGCAAGGAAGGAAGATTAAAGAGAAGAGAAAAAGTTGTTTTGGAGATTTCCAGACATGGAGTTGCACATCAGTAGTAAGATCAGCTTGTTCTGAGGTCCCAACCATGGAATGACAGTTTCACAATTTTATTTAATTTGGATGTATTCATATTATTCATCTCCTTTTATAATAGAAAATTATCATTAGTCAAGTAATTATTAATGTATATAACTTGAATATATATTTTATAATCTTACGTACTATGTTTGTTGTAACCAGTACAATCATGCATATTCATGTTACAGATTGACCATTAACTCGCTTGCACGTGATATCTCTGGTTATGAGAGAGAAGGGAAGGTTATTAGTGATTAGCCTGCTATAATGTCCATGATTATGTCTTCTAATTTGTTTGACATGGAAAACTCAAAATTAACAATCTCTGCCATTAGAAAATCTAGGAAAAAGATAGAGAATAGACCATCACATGAACAAGATAGATAAATGAAACCTCTCAGCAAAGGCACTGCTGCAGTCATGCTTGGTCTAGAGGGAATCTAAGGTTCAACTCTATCTTGCAAATGAACATCAAACCATACAGATGAAAGAAAGATTATCAAAGGTAACAGAAAACCTTCTTTTGGATATTTCAAGATGGGGAGTTGTACTGCACTAAGTAACATTAGCTGGTTCTGAAGGTCCTAAGCTTGGAACTATGCCAATTGACTGCATCTAAATTCAACGTTCGTAAAATGATAAATATGTTTAACTTGCCTCTCAATAAGAGGAACAAAAAGTACTGAATTAAGAAGAAGTAAAAGGATTGGAACAGGAGAATTGTTTTGGCTTGGTTGCAAATTTCACAGAATGATGAAGCAAATATTTTATCTTTTTTGAATTTTAACTTAACTCTTGATTGTATTAGCATACATAATGTTGAGATTATACTTTGACTCAACTTATTGAATTTTTTTCCCTTAGAAAGAGGCCATCAATATGAAATAGATTGGTTTACATTTAATAAAACGAGCTACTAATAGATTCACCTCCTGGACGTACATTAATTTCCTCTGAATTATCCATAAAAAATTCTGAATTATTTTTAAATATATGCCTAAACCGGGTAAATTTGGATTTAAAGAAAGACTTGTAGCCACTGGTTTATGCAAAAAGAAGCAATTGACTACTTTAATACCTATGACCAATTGACTATTTTAATACCCATGACCAATTACAAAAATTAGTACCATCAAGACATCCATAGTTTCAGTATACAAATGTATATGCGGGATGGGTGTGAAAACTGTCGGTAATAGTGACTGTTAATGCCAGCATCGAACTATCAATGCTGGAAGAGATGGTGTCGGTGGTGGCGGAGACACTGAGGAGGTGTACTTTGCTCAAAGCTTCTGAAGATGGAAAGAAGATTGGTAAACAAGACATATCATAACTAACTAACTAGCTAGGCTAATATTGACCAAAGAAGATTTACATGCAATGTGCAGAGCAAAAACACTGAAATTTTCTTAGGCTGTGTTTGGGAATGCTGATTTGGGCTTGGATTTGAAATTCTGGGTATTTCAAATCCAAATATCTGTTTGGACTCAACTTTAGGGCATGATTTTAAATCAAGTGATTTTATACGGTGGATTTGAAAAGCCCAAAAAATATGGATTTCAAATTTCACCACACTAGTTGGTATTTGCCAAATCCTCAGTCCACAAAATCCCAACCCCTCAAAAACCCGACTCCTCTTTTTTTCCTCTTTCACGCTCGTGTCGAAGTCCCGACTCCTCAAAGCTCGATCTCGATCCATCAAACTCGATCTCGATCCCTCGCAGGTGGCCTCGTCCTCCTCTCCTCTACTCTCTCTCTCTCGCTCTCTCTCTTCCTCTCTCTCTACTGTCTCCTATCTCTTCCCCTCCATTTGAAACCCTAGATCTGAGCTAGGGTTTTGGTCGTGATCGTCGCGTCTAAAACCCTAGATCAGAGCTAGTACTGTTGGCATGACCCCCATTTATGGTGGTTTATGTCATGAGAAAATTATTTTACCAAAAATTTCTAATTTTTTGATGATTTCATTATGAATGCATTAGGTTTTGGTGATTTTGATGGATTCTTAGCTAATTCATTCTTTATGATTTTGATGATTTCATTTCTTAGCTAATTCCATAAGACTGCTCTCGCTCTCGGAATCGCTCAGGAGCTTGGAAGCAAGGTAAAAGTTCATTTCTTTATGATTTTCTGAGACCATTTTTTTTTTGGCTAAATCATGGGAATTGTGATTAATTTTTTGGTATGCTGCTTTGATGTAAGGAACTCATGCCTGTATCTTGAGGAATATAAATTTGAAGTTTGAACTAAATACACGTATATTAATTGGTTAGTAATCATAGAATTACATTACAGTTTCAAAGGTTAAAATATCATATTCTATCTGTTGATGTACTTTCTATATATGTTTGATATTTTGGATAGTGTCTCGCTATTAAATCAAAACATATATTTGTAAAACTATATTTGAACCTTTTTTGGCATATATGTACTGATGTTGAACTTGGAATCCTTATTCTTAATAGTATTATTCTTGGAATAAACTGGTAGAAAACAAATAATACTTCTAATATCCATCAGCAATTTTTTTTTTTCCTTATTGAAGAGAAGGACAGCACATGCAATACTCATTATGTCCCCAACCTTCTAAGGTCTTGGAAGAATCAAGAGTGTTAGCTGGATTGCATATTTATTAATAAACACTTATGATGATGAGGATGAAAGGGATTAGCATCATCACCATACCCACCATCACTAGTTTCTCTCTGCTTTTATGAAGGTCCTTCAAAGGATTTGACTTTATTTTTGTGACACATTGGCAATCTTCAGTTGTTATCAAGTACAAGAATGCAATGAAGAATGAAGGTTGATTACAGGTGTACGCCAGCTCTTTTCTTTTTGGGACATGAAATCAGTGAAGTAGCTAGTCATATTAATGGAATATACGCATCATAATTTTCTCTGATTTTTACTAATATCAAGATTCTAGGGGTAGCCCATACTAAATTACAACAAGGAGCAGGTATATATATGCATCTAAGACTTTACCATAAATACATGGTCAGCTAATATCAAACTGGTAGCTTATCAATTTACATATTTTTTAAGTGAACAAAGACATGTTCCATCAAAAAAAGTTTATAAATGTTTGCAATATTCGTAAGAACAGGACTAGAATGGACAACTTTGTTGTGCATGGAAATGTAGACACATCAGTTTTGGTTGAAGGAAGCGCACTACACATCATAGATGTTCACTGCATCTACACTTGCAAGTGCATAATTATGTGATAGTCAATATATAAAAACTGTTCTCACTAGTTCCTACTTTTCTATATTATGTTAATGCAAATTGTTTGATATCAAACTACTTCAAAGCTGTGTACCTCAACCCATTATGTCACATTTTTTCTCAGCACCAAAGATATGGAGGACCCCCCAACTCGAGCTTCTTTTTTTTTTTGAAGGTTCATATATTTTTCTTCTTATATGATTATTTTCACTTCCGTAACAAAGGTATTCCTTGGGAGGTTTGTCTTTATAGTCCTCTGGGTCTTTTATATTTTGATATATGGATTAGAACCTTGTAATTTTATAATTTATGGATGTAATTGTTAAACGCTTTTGAGATTTTATCCTTTCATAGAATAGATGGCATTTGATATCTAACCAAGTACTTCGAAAACTATTTGAAAATTTACTTCACAGAGTCCGCTTCCTGTTTATGAGTAAACAAGCAGAAGGTACCACTGTATCTTCACTGCTGACCCTATACTATTGCTTTATTTTTTCTGCAACATACTTTATCATTGCTTTAGTTAGAAATGATCATCAGAATGTCAAATTTCTGAATTCAACTACCTTAAAATACAGACTGGACCAAAGCTAGTTATTCACTGTTCAGTTTCATATGTTTAGTTTCAGGGGGAAAAGTTACCTTTGGGCATGCAGCCATGCAGGTTCCTCAGTTAGTTCTCTTTCTGCATCTGATAATTGAATAAAATTCTTGAACTTTGTTATTGCTTGACTGAGACTATCAGATTCTTTTATAGTACAGTGATTTTTCCTCTCCAAGAATCACGTTTACATCCAATGCTATAGTTAAATAGCTATGATCCAATTATATGTGTAGGTCACATGCTCTTTCGCCATTCATTTGCATCTAATGTTGTATTGCATCAACTTAACCTTGAAAAGCCACTGGAGAGCAAAGAACCAAACCAATATATGTTTTAGTAGCTTGTTTCTGACACTATTATTAGTTTGTCATGCATGAAGATCCTAAGAACTAGACAGTGTTTCTAAGTAATCCTTCGTGCATGATGTGCTAATTCTTTATTACTCATTCTGTGTCATCACTTTGGTATGTATTAGGATGATAAAGAAAGGGAAACAAATTGCATCTCAGTTGAGATCACATGTTGTTTGGAATCGTGATATGGATTCAGCTTTAGCTAATCGTGATATGCACACTTATAGTTGTGATTTGCTTTTGTAGTAGATATTATTTCTGTTTTAGAGCGTATTTTGTTTCATGAACTAATTGATGCCAAATTTTTTAATGTAGGATCCAATAAGTTCTCCGAGACATGAGTTGGAAGCATAGGAGAAAAAGGAGGAGAAGACTTTGAAGGATAAATAGACAATTTTTTGTTATGGTTTCTTTTAGTAGTTTATGTTGTGTTAATTTAGCTTGTTGTAGAAAATCATGGTTATCTACTACCTGTAGTACGTTGTGTTTTAAATGAAGACATATTGCGTAGTCTAGAGCTTCTTATGTGGAATGTTCGCTATACTCTTTTGTGTCGTCAAGTCTTTTATCATGACTAAATTTTAAAGTAGTAGTATTGTTATTTTGGAGATTGAAGGTCAATGTGGTAGTGGATAAAACCATAAAAAAATGCTATTATAATGAATATTTTGGACATTATTATTATTGTTTGTATTCTCTCGTATCGATTCATGAAGGATGAGATGTTTGCATGAGTATTTATAATTGCTATCGAGGTGATCAATTTTGTTTTGAGTTACTTCTCAAAGTTTTATTTGTACATGACATGTCTTTCTTCCTTTTAAAAAGGCTTGGGCTAAGTAGCATGGTACTCATATATGTTAACTATATGTATATGTCATAAATTGTTCACAGAATGATCTTCCTTATCGTTAAAATCCAAGTTCATGTATAATAAAGTGTATCCAAACATTATATTTCAAATCTTTAATTTCAAATCCTTACATTTTGTAAAGTCATCCAAACAAAAGATTTTATCAAATCATGGATTTCAAATCTTAGATTTCAAATCCTTTGATTTTAAATCAATATCCCAAATCCAAATCTTAGTTCCCAAACGCAGCCTTAGGGTTAATTGTGGGTTGGCCCACTTTCTATCACTCAATAGTGGATATAACCCTTGTAGTTCTATTGTTGTGGATAGACCCCCTGTACTATCACCCAATTGCGGATAGACCCCCTGAGTGAAATTGTTCTCTTTTACTCTCGGGAGGCCTATTTGCCAGAAAATAATTTTCTCTTTTTGAGGGTAAAAGAGTCAAAATTTTCACTCAGAGGTTCTATCTGCAACATTAGAACTACAGGGGTCTATGCGCAATTAACCCAGATTTAATGAAAAGTTAGCAAAATAAAGCTACAGAAGTAGTCACCATACGCCCTTTCCCAGTTTTAAAAGTTATATAAAGGATCTGTAATCAGATACATACCTCTCCAGAAGCATTGTTGTATCCCTTCAGTTTTAAGTCCTACCAGTATAGGCGATTTACATGCCGTCAGTATATGATTCAAATACTATTATTCTAGACAATAGTGTCTAGGCATCATCTTAATACCTTTAAATATTGTTGGTATAGATGTTCCAAAATATACAGTTCGTCTTGGAAGATTCCATATCCAGTCCCTAGGGACGTCAATTGGATTACGACTAGAATCATGATCTGCAAATACCTGCATCAAAATTTATACTTGTTTAAGTATTTTACTACAAGGACATTAATGAAGTCAGTTGCACAGAGTGCTATCATTTGCAACATTCAATTTTATCATAAGGACACAATATTTACCTCATTAACTTGAAAATATGTGCCATTGAGTGGAAAACTTCCTCTATTTGCTGTCCTACATGGAATCTGTTCAAGTTGACATACAAATAACAGAAATCATCTAGAATAATCCTTTGTGGGTGTATATAAGTTTGTACTTTAGTGATGAGTCATCATTAAATATAAGATATTACACACAGGTCATATATAAATATAAAAAGAACTTAGCATTACCAAAAGTGTCCCTCTGACCGTCTGAGCTTGTGCTTCTCGTATGCTATTGCAACTAAAGCATGTATTCCAGTCACACAATTTGCCAGTGTTCTTGGTGTTGCAGCATGCAGATGGGGGCTCAATTGATTGAGCAGTTTCACCTGTTACATGCCATTGCAAGTGCATAAGTAATAAAATTTAGATGCAAACATGTCTTAGATTTCCGACCACAAACAATGTGCTTGCCTGGGGTCCATATAGCTAGAAGATAGGGGCAGGGATCATCAGCCTCTCTTTTGTCCAGCTGTAACAAGATTTAAGGAGCAAATAAATTAACATGGTCTAAAGTCATGCCAATTGGAACATATGAATGTATATCTTACCCCATCCAAAAGAGGATGTGAATCTGGAAGTTCATACCTGCAAGATTAAGAGATAAGGTCAGCTTGTATAAATAATTACTCAATAATAACCGCCCGTATCAAACCTTCATCAGTGCTTCCTCAACAATGCTCAATAATACATTAAAACGTTACTAGTTTGTTTTTCTAGTAAGCAACAACTAGCAAGAACAATAGTGTAACAACATACACTAGATGTTCTGTACGCAACCGATTCACATTTTTCAGCTTAGGCATGGGGATGGATGCAGCTTCTGGAATTATAGCAACTAACGCCTTTGACAAATCACTGTCCATATAATGTTGCAAATTTTGAGTGAACTCTTCCAGATTGAGCTTTATTGTAGGAATTCCATCAGGATCATTATCAAAAGCATCTTCTATATCAATTTCTGTTGTTTCTATATGCTCAGGTTCTGGCGTTCCAGGTTCCTCAACGATAGGCTCACAGATTTTAGGAGCAGTTTGTTCCCTTAAGTGCGTGCTCCCATCAAGTTGAGGTAAGGGCATTGGGATGGGAACTGATCCATCAGTTCTTGTGGAGGAAACAGGAATTGTTGAGCTCACCAAACGTTTCTCTTCTGGTCCTGGAAGAGCAAGCCTTGCACTGCAAGACAAATTTGGTGCATCAATAACTTCCATTTTGTAATAATGAATGTTGAGTCGTTGACATATATAGAAATCCAAATCAAGGCTTCCCCAGAATTTAGTTAATTTATGCATCACTATGTCACATTGTATCTGGGCTTATCACATGGTATGTTGTATCTAGACACACACAAGATACGTCGTAGTAGACGCACATT
Organism: Asparagus kiusianus; assembly: GCA_022839385.1. Lineage (NCBI taxonomy): Eukaryota > Viridiplantae > Streptophyta > Magnoliopsida > Asparagales > Asparagaceae > Asparagus > Asparagus kiusianus. The sequence continues at coordinate 220,842 of BQKN01000975.1, forward strand.
TATCATATGTTACATATTTCGCTAACAGGTATTAAGTGGAGCAACATAATTAATTATCATATACTGGCAAGCATTTCAATGAAATTATTGTTTAAAGTGTATAGCATACCTGGCAAATGCACTTGCAAAGTGTTTGCACTCTCCTCTCATTGGGCAAGCATTACAATTTGGCTTGCTCTTTGTACAGAAAACCTGCATGAAAACTCATAGAACTGCTTTATCATGTATATGAATCGATTCATCACTTGCATATACTACCCGAAATCAGCTCAATAATCACCTTGCCAAAAGTAATTAACTGATAGTGCAGCTCATATCTGAAAAATTAAGACATAAGACTAGAATTAGTTGTTTTACATGTCAATACAGGTTGAAATGTTGAGCTAATCTATATATGAAAATAAAAAAGGATCCTTGAAATAGGATGATAGAGTGTACAATGTCCGCTGATCAAGTTTACATAGCCGAGGCCAAAGGTACTTTTGAATTGTCTCCAGTATAGGGTACCTTCATTGGACACGAGAGAGAAAAAAAAATTACAGCTATTTCCTTTTAGCATACCTTGTGACAAGCTTGTTAATGAATCAACTAATAGCCAACAACGTCAAGATGCTTACATTTCTAAAAGATGTAACTGAAGAGATTCTGGCAAGGGTTGAAGTGGAACCCATCCCAGCCTCACAGCAATGCGACCAACATTCGTGTCAACCTTGTAAATGATACAATTAGATGAAGAATAAAGGCAGGCCTTGATAAGTCAGTCCGTTACAATAGAATCCTTACAGGAAAAGCTAGATGGTGAAGTGTCAAAAGCCGAACACATTCAACACTCTTGAGCCCCAGCCCATTTATGCTTAGAAGGTAGTCCCTGAAAATACCATAAGAAAATACACTGGCCAACTTAGAGTAAATGCAAGTGTAACCTAATCTAGAAGGACCATAGTCAAAGACATCCAGTACAATGGAAATCACATAAACAGCAAACATATGTATGGAATGCCCACTGCCCTTTATTTGGAACATCACCTCCATGGCAGACAGCGATAATAAATTTCTAAGGTGAATACAGCTTCTCTCAACCACTCTCTATGCAAGAACAAGACTCTTTTTTTAGCGTGTGCGTGTTGGGGGGGGGGGGGGGGGGTGGGGGGTTAGCCTGTGGTTTAGATGTATAAAAAAAGCCCGAGTTTTCAAGATGCTTCACATGAGATTGGAGCAAACAGAAAAATTAGGTGGAATATATACATATAGGATGAAATTGCAAACTCCCTTTACTGCTGGTTTAAGAGTCAATACACGATTTACATTATAGCTCTTACTTCGCTTTTTCTGGTGGAATGTATCTTAACCATTCAAGATCGATGCTTCCATGATCCCTAACCAGCCGATTGAGGAAGTCCTGGAAAGAGGTAATCATAATTAGATTAACCATGTTCTGGAAAAACAAATTAACTGTAAACTGATATTGGATGACAATCTGTAGCTAGAAATGGTAACCATAATCTATGAGAAGTATTTTTATTATTCCATACTAAAAAGGATGGCAGTGACCACAAGTTACATGAATAAATTGCAATTCAATATGGGTATAAATATATACTCGAAATTGATTTTGTTTGATTAATGAACTGAATCCTCCTCCATTAGACTCATCAAGATTTAACTTCTATTTAGGACATTTTTCTAGGCTTACCTTGATTCGTTCTGCCAGCTTGTTGTTCATGCCTCGTTCTCGGATAGTATTCGATATTTCATCGACATCTGCATTCCTTAATGCCTCATAGTCCAGTGAGTCCATTGTGTCATTGCTTCGTTCTTTTTTCGCACCATCATTTTCTGCCTCTTTTCGCAGATTATCCCAGTCATCGGTCCTCTTATCAATCTCATTTTTTCCCTTCTTAATCTTTGATTCATTGTTCATGGTTCCAGATGAAACCTTCTGAGATGTGTTTTTTCTTAAATTTGACTCAGCTACACCTCCAGCACCTAAATTGGTCCCCTGATTGTCATTGTTTAAATTTGAAGAAGATTGACGAGTTTCAACTGCTTGCTGAGGTCTTGCCATATGAACTCCTGCTTGTCTTTCTCTTTGTTGAAACACAAGTTCATTCTCTTCTTGTTGATTTAAACATAAACAAGAAATATTTGTCTTTGAAGAGAACTCATTTTGACAACAACAATGTATCTCATTTTGAAGAGGCCTCATTCCTCCAAATGAATCAGCACGAGAGGCAACATTAGCATTGGTTGAACTTCCTGTATACGTAGCATATTGCCTGCTCATTGACTCATTTATAATCCTTTGATTTAATTCAAAAGCAGCTGGAGGTAAATAAGACTGGCTATATTCATTTATAAAAACATCAGATATCTCTGTTCTCAAAGATGAGCTCGAAAAATTCTGATAACCATAAGATGATGGAGCACCAAACAAACTCAAGAAATCATGTTCTGATGAGTGGAAAAGAGAATTAGAAGTGTCGGTGCAAGGACTTGAACCATGGAGATAAGGTCCATTTGTAACTGGTGGACTCTTGTCAATTCGTATGGATGCTGACCAATCAATCAAACTCTTGTGTGTTGCCGATAATATGCTTTCGTTGCCGGTAGCTTTCAAGTCATTCAGCACTTTTCCATCTGCCATATCTAGAAGCTCTCTGAATGAACTGACACCACTGCCCCTACCTATAGTTAGCAGTTCGTCACCTTCAGAGTTCATAACTGGAATCGGTTTGAGCTGTTCAGATGTCTGATCTGGATATTCTGAAGAATTTTGAGATGAAGCTAAAGAATTCTGTGATGAAACAACATCGTCTGAAGAATTTCTGTCATCACCTTCAACTGCAGTGAAAGTAACGACAGAGCCTAAAACGCTGTCCGGTGATTCATGACCTAGTCCTCGCCCAATGCTACAACCTAAATTATTGCTTTCAAGTGATTCAGTACTGTTAGACAGTTCTTTATTATGCATTTGCTCAGGTTCCTTGGTTCCTGACGAGCTTTGGCCACATCTCTTTTGCTCTGATACTTCTCCATTGACATCTGTAGATCTGCTGATAATTTCTACATTAGCAGTGTTGTTGTTATTATCCTTTAACCGAGGAAACCTTGCGGCAAGGTGCATGAATGCAGAGCTGTCCAAATCAAAGATAGAAAACCATGAGCAAATGAATGAAACCACTTCTTACTTCTATTCTCTATTTTAATCTCAATTTTGCTTTAAAATTTTCAAAGTCCTTGGATGATTTCATCCTTATTTGCAGAGAAACTGAAGAGGCCAAGAGAAAGCTTGTGACTAGATATAAGATATGAAGATGATCACTTCCCAATTTAAGGGATGACTTTTGCACCTTGAAAGATGGTCTGAGACATTCTGTGTAAGAAATACACCAATCACTGAATCCACAACTGATCCTTTCCACTTCGAGAAGCGTCTATCACCTGAAGGGAAGATAATAACTAAAGAGAAGTGCATATTCAAAATTAAATTTGCAACTACAAGCACCACATAATAATAGATGTATGAGAAAAAAACATTAGTTTTATGCCGGGTTATTACATAAGCCATTTATCAACAAACAGAAAAAATGTGTATGCATTTAGACACAGTATCTATGAAGCCTGAAGCTTTTGCTATATTCCATTTTTGTCAACTCATAGAATTCTTCAAGGGAGTAAAATAATCACAGGAAGTACCAAGATTACCAAGAATATAGAAAGAATAACAACTATACCTTGGATCAGATGCATCCTAGCAATGAATGAGTCTGCGCGACCATGAAAAATTCGTCTTTCATTCTCCCACCACTTCTCCTTATCCATATTTGTTCCCTCTTCACCTACACTGCTTTCCTTTCCCATTAAAAGTCTCCAAACCCTATCTGATTCAGGATCCAGATCAACTTTTGGCCGAGGTTTCCGCTTCTTGATGAGGTTGCCGTTAAAGAGAACCATAGTGCCACTTCCTCCAGCATAAGGAACTAGCGCATTTTGTGGCTGAATTATAAAAACAACTCCATCACCACCATTTATGTCTAAATTACCCAATCCTTGGCTAATTTCCTCCATAGGATCTCCGTATCGTGCAAGTGCCCTCGGCAAAGAATTCACAAGAGGATCTTGTTCCTTATTCTTCTGCCTTCTAGCCCTCGGTCTCATTTGCTTTTGCTTTCCAATCAGAGCTTCAACACGAGCTCTGGGTCCATAAATATCATGTTCGTGACTATTACTGCACCTCGATGTTTTTTCAGGAGTTGGAGGTTGGCTTCGGTCTACTTTGTCATGAACCTGTTTGTAGCTCGTCTCCCTCTCATTACGATCTGATGCCAAAATATACTTTGAGGATTGCATTTTCTCAAGGGCCATCAACCTTTGTGCATCTGCAAAGGAGAACGCTTGTCTACTGGTTTGCGTGGCATGTATAGTCTTCCATCCACTAGAAGAAGCACTAGGTGCGGCTTCCTGGTGACCATTTTCTACTCTCCTTCTCTTGTGAATATCAGGAGAAGATGGATTAGTACAATTCACACTGCAGTTTCCATTGCCCCTGTTGATTCCATTGTAATCTCCATTTCCTACTTGAAATAGGACCTCTGAGTTCCTATCTTGCGGATGATGTCTCTCTTGGTTGTTTCGACAATTTATCATCCTAGCAAGTTTCTTCAGATTCTCTCCCTCTCTTCTAATAGGCTGCTGCTGAGACGAGTTCATCTTCTCTACCATCCGCCCGAAGTCAGCCTGCCACTTCATTCTCAGCATCTCCTGCCTCGAAGGCCGAGGAGGTTGACTCGGAGTCTGTGGAGCTCTTAGGTTCCCATTCATCGAACTGTCGAGCTTCTCAAATCCAACACCACGGCCAATTGAACTCTCTAAAGCCACCGAGTCCTGCTCTTGGGAGCAAACAACAACAGTTTCTTTCCTCGATCCTGATAATTGATCTCCTGCGGCTTGAGAATCTGCTGAATCAAAATTCAAACTCCGCCTAACGGGCTTCTTCCTGCGCGTGCTATCGTCATCATCGCTGATCTTTCCTGGTGCGCTTGTGGGGTTCTCTTGCACCGGGCTCTCGTCTTTCTTCTCCCTCACGCATCTCCTCTTTTCTGCTGAACTGGGGGTCGCGGTCTTCCTTGGTACTGCTCTTCTTGCAGGCTTTCCCTCTCTAATAACCTTAGGTGTGTACTTCCTCCTCCTCGTCATCGGCTGATTTTGCGGCGGGGTCCTATTCAGGTCTACTCCTCCTCCTTGATTCTTGGACGAGTCTGCGCCTTGATTTTGGGCCCGAGGAGAATCTAGCTGCCGATTCGACAGTCGTTGGTCCCCCCCTGGTCTTTCTCCCGCTACAAATTGCTGCGAAAATCTTTCAGACTCGACCCTCAGTAGATCCTGAAAGCTCTCCGTTCCGCGACCCCAATCCAAATCCCCCACAGATTGCTGCTGCTGCTGCATTCTTTCAGGATGAAAATTCAGCAGAAGATCCCGAAAGCTCGGCGCTCTACTGCTCTCCGTGTTGTTTTGAGCCAACAAGTTGGGGTTCGGTAAGCAAGGAAACGGCAACCCGTCAGCTGAAAACAAAAACGAAATCAACAGGGAACGCGCACCAACCGACTTTTAAAAAGGAAAAAAAAAAAAGGAGAAGAAAACAGTAGCCGACCAAATCAAAGGTGGTACCTTTCATCTCGCGGCAACCGCGGCGTTCAACGCGGCCGATCATGATCGGAGGTGCACTCATCCGCCTCATGATCGCCGGATCGTTGGTCGCCAGAAGCCTCGTGTACCGCATCGGCCGCCCCCCGCTGAGATCGCCGGAGGCTCCGTGCCAGTCGGAGGATGAGATCGCCGGAGCCCGTTCGCGCTCCTTCGGAACCTCCTCCATGGACAGAAGAGGAAAAGCCAACAAAGCTGGGGTTTTTATTTCCGAGCTCCTAAATTGGAGCGCATCCGGGTCTTACCGGGGGCAGACCGGTCGGATCTGAGCTGCGGCGTGCTCGCCGGCGAACTGAGACGAGCTAGAGTGGGTTTGCTTGTTGAATTTTTTATTTTTATTTTTTTATTTTTTATTTTTGATATAATATGCAACAACTCAAATAAAATCCCTTCAGATAGCAACTGCGAGCAGAAGGAAATATGGATTTGAGATTTAACTTGAGTTAATTAATTAGATTAAATGATGATAATTTAACGTATTCAAAAGAGGAGCCTGCTTCTTTTCTCTTCTCTTCAGAACCATCCGCATGCATGCAGGTGCGTACTCATATTTAGATATAAAATAATAGTAGCTATTTACGTGCAGATTGTTCTGATAGAATTTATTCTCACGAAGGGGTGAGAATATTTAAAAGCTATCCATGTGTATAGTATCACGTTGGAAAGATCAGAAGAGACGACAAAATCAAATAGAAACGTAATTCAACGTCACGGGAGTAACCATGCCGTTCTATAAGTCAAATGGGAATTGAGCGTAAGTCCAAGATGAATAAAATATATATTTAAAGATTCGACCGTTATATTAAAACTAAGTCAATTACAGAATAATATATATATATATATATAGACACACATGAACGTACGGAAAGTCTAATGTGTCTAGAACAAACACATTAAATATAGAATCCTCTTCTGAAATGTCAGCGGTTTGGGAGGTATGTGCGTGACAGTCACTCAACGTCACTAGGGGTTGAAACCTATTATCTTCTTGGGGCCAATTTCACAAAACCCCAAGACTTTGAGAGGTTTTGCAGATGACTTTGGTAAAACTATTTTAATTCCACCAAACAACATGATGGACTTTGAGGGGTTTCCGCACGTAACCCCCTCGACTTTCTTTTATTGCATAATAATGTGCGCACGTATTAATGAATCACTATAATATACTTTACTTAAAAACAAAATGTTACAATCCGCACAAAAGCCAATTTACTAGAATAAGCTTGATCTATAATCTATATTAGTTAGTCAAATCTTAAATATACAGAAGCTAGGAATCAGTTAATTCATTCCTCATCAATAGAAACCAACTGCATGCGCCAGAAACATATTAACGTTGGATCTGACTACAAATATCTAAATCTAATGATCCAGCAGTTAACATTATTATTTAGGTGCACATTTAATATCATGGATCCGGATGCACTTGAACCCCGATTTCTCATAGAATTCTATAGAAACCGTTCATAGTACTCGAGCAAATAGTGTCAATCACGAAATCGGTGCATGAATCTTAAAATTCAATAATTCAAGGACTAACATATATTTGATTGTGATTAAAAAAAATGACAGCGCGGATAGCTTATCAAATAGTATTGACGTGAACATGGGGACGAGAGCCTCGGTATAAAAAAAAAATACAACATTAATGCATGCATCCACCTGTCCGTGCTCCGCAACGACTACGGCTTCTTTGCTCTCAAACGCTTTTGCCAAGTGTTAACTGAAACGAGTGGGTCTAGTTTGATTCGGGCGGTGGAACGAAACTGATTAGTTCGGTGATTTACTCTGCCTTATTAATGGACTCCTATATATACTCAGAAGCACATATTATACAAAGTTAGGGTTTTGCTCACCAACTATTTTAACTTTTTTATCTGCTCAGCTAGTTTTGAATTCGTACTGGCACGTAATATATATAAAGTTTATTTTAAAAATGTGTATCTTCGTGTGCATCACTGATCAGCAAAGATTTTCAAAGCAAAATTGTATATGATAGTGTCAGAACAAGTGCGCAATAAAAACGAAAATAATCGCGAAGAACAAGTAAGAGAATAAACGATAAGCAATCGTAAATGTAGAGATTTACGTGGTTCACTTAATTTGGGCTACGTCCACGACAGAAGCGTTGCTGCGTTGGAGAAATTCCACTATCAAAAGAGAAAAGAGTACATAAATAAGACAAAAGCCTAAACCATCAAACTCTCCTTCTTCAATCCTCACAATAAAACCCCTAAATCTAAATTCTCTCTATTCTAATATGGAGGAGACAAGAATAGATCATGAAAGAGATATCCAAAACTTGATACGAGCTGGAGATCAAAAGAAACACGAACGACTGAGATTAGATCTGGAAAGCCATCAAAACGCATCTACACAATCGATGGTTAAAAGTGATCAATGATTGATGTGGATCATTGATGGTTCCATATAGTCCATCGATTGTCCAAATTTTAGTTTCTATTTTTCTCTGATTGTTCACCTACAAATCATTCTAATTTCAATTGCGCCAATGCCAATCACTTTACAATGAGAATCGTTTCCCATAAGGATAACTCTACCTTTAAATGATTTGTAGGTGGAAAATCAATTTCTATTAGAGCATGTGTGATAAATACAGCCGGAGTCTAAGATCTAATCATCCTTAGATCTACTTGAATTTGTAGTAAGGAGAATAAAACTATTAGAATCATCCTCGACAATGCTAACCTCCGCATAGTCTTTTTTGACCTAATTTTTCTTCTTTTCTTTATTCTGAAGCTTCCAACACTCATTCATGGCATGATCTTTCTTCTTGAAATTGTTTAGAATTTGCTCTTAGTCTTCGACTTTGATCTCGTCCTATTTTTATTGTTAGAACCATGCTCCATATTTTTACCTCGAACATGTAAGGTTTCGACTTTACCATCACTAGATCTAGTCAACTCCTTATCCATCAACTCTTTCGAGAGTAAAGATGATTTCACATCTTCGATCAAGATAGATGCTCTGACATATATTATAGTCTCCCTAAAGTGCTTGTAAGGGGGTGGTAGCGAACATAACAATAACAAAGCTTAATCTTCATCTTCTAACATTGCATCTTCTGTCATGTAGAGCATAAACAATCTTTGTTTTAAGAGCAGCTAGTTGGGGTTTTTGTCATGTAACGAGATTCCAATTTGAGCCATAGGCCCACTACGGTTTTCTCATGCATGACTTCCCGAAGAACCTCGTTTGACAAATATAATTAGATTGAAGTTAATGTCTTTTCATCCATCTCGAACTTTTCAACATTTGTCATCGACGCCGACAACTTATCTTTTCCCAATAAAGCCTTTTGTAATACTTGCTGAACAAGAATATCTAGCATCTTCTCTTGCCAAATATTTGCATCGGAAATTGGTTTATTTATTAAACTCATTACAACTCGTTAATCGAATACAATGAACTCTGAGAAACAAATCTGTTTATAAGACTTCGTGTTACAAACAAACAACTTCCTAGAAACACATGCAAGAACGTTTATTGTTCGCTGCTTGCATGGGATCTTTGCCTGTGCCGGGGGTGCGTTAGCCCGTGGATGATAAAATCACAGATCCAAGTTAAATCGTGAAGAAGGCTTAAGGTTGATGTTTTATTTTAGAAACAAAGACAGAAGTGAATATCTTAGCAAAGTAAGATAAAACACTCTTCTCAAGATCAAGTCAAAGCTTAGATCTAGAGGAAACGTCAGAGGCTCTTGGATGTGTGTGAAATTGATGAAGACTCTCTCTCTCTCTCTCTCTCTCTCTCTCTCTCTCTCTCTCTCTCTC
>BQKN01000975.1:230348-245272 GCA_022839385.1 Asparagus kiusianus
TCTCTCTCTCTCTCTCTCTCTCTCTCTCTCTCTCTCTCTCTCTCTCTTCCTCCATATTTATCAAAGTGCTTAAATTTCTGCTCTATCTGCCTTGGTATGCTCCCCCTCGTGCATATAGGTGATAGGAGGATATTTATAACCCATAGCAACAATAACTGAAGGTTGAAGTCAAAGAGACATCGTGTCGAAGGACTCCTATTTTTGAGACAGTCACAACTGTTTCGAAAGCATGGCTTGCTTCTGGGAGTTTTATAACCGCTCCCACCATGTTTAATTATCATTATTCCTATGGTTATGAGCATTATTTTTACTTGTAACTGCTCTCCCACGTTTATGGATGATCCCCAGCAGTTATGAAGCCACGTGGACCGCACAAAACTCAAGAAAACCATCATCAAGTCCACTCTAGTTTTCGAGACTGTCGCAAGTGTCTCAGAAATAGTATATTGCCTTGTAGTTTCCGAAACAGTGGCATGTGTCTCGCACCTGCGAGACAGTTTGTACTACCTTCGGTATTTTGCCTCTAACTCTCTCATCAGATCTCGGAATGAGGTGATTCAAGATGCGTTAAAAATCTAGAGAAGAGACTTATAACTACTCATAGGTGAGACACACATGGTGTGAGCAAGATATACGTGGTGTTTCGCCCTTTGTGGGCGAGACACAGCTTTTGGTTGAGTCGTTTCTTCGTTGTGTTGATGTTTTATTAACTCGTATGCTTAGCCCATTCGCTTCATACACTTGTTAGTTTTCCTAAGGCATCAGATGATCCTCCTTGACTCAAATATTAACGTTCATCGTCTTTTCTTCGTTTCGAGCTGCGTGCGAAAACCTATAGATAATTTTTTATGACTACACCAAAGATCGAAATTGATATCACGGTCAAACTTCTCAATCTTATATTTTGTAGAAATTTTCTTTGCACAAAAAATAAATTATAACCAAAGCTCTAATACCAGATTGTTAGAATAAGTGCATAATAAAGCAAAAAATAATCCCGAAGAATAAGCACGAGAATAAACGACAAACAATTACAAATACAGAGATTTACATGATTCACCCAATTTGGGCTACATCCACGACAGAGACACAGACAAATTCCACTACAGAAAGAGAATAGAGAAGAAAAACAAGGCAAAAGCCTAAACCCTCAAACTCTCATTCTTCAATCCTTACAATAAAACTCCTAAATCCAAAATCTCTCTCTCTTAATATATAGAATACAATAATATATCAAGAAAGAAGTATCCAAAACTTGGTAGGAGTTGGAGATTAAAAAAAATGAACGGCTAAAATTAAATCTGGAAATCTGCTAAAACATGTCTAAACTACCGATGATTAAAAACAATTATCGATGGTTAATGTAGATCATCGATATAGTTCCCTGTAGTCCATCGATTGTCCAAATTTTGATTTCTATTTTTCTCCAATTGTTCATTGTAACCCACCAATGATCCAAGTGATCATCGATGGTCTCACTTTGATCATCAATGATCCATTGGCTAAATTGCACAATCAGAGGTTTTTAAGGCATAAATTCAACAGATAGAAAGGTGGTGGATAGAACCCCAAGTTTCTTTATGTGTTTTTCTCTAGTGTGCCCTTAGGGTGCAGGTTAAGAAGCATTAAATACTGACAAGCTACTTCCACTATCATAGGATGACGCATATAAAATTAATGGTTTTTATTAAAATATATATAATTATTTCATGTAAATGATTAAAGTTATCAGATTGATTTTTTTTGGGACCCCTATTACCGTTTTAATAATTTTTTCCTTTGCTCCAGCATCATTTTGGTGTTTCTCTTGTAGCCTTGTAGGACAAGTGTGCAGTTAGGCCTAAAAGTTTGTCCGAAGCCAAAAAGACCCATGAGACCTCACGTAATGGCATGTGACTGAAATTACCTAACAGATAGATTTATTTTGGTAGTTAAGGTTATAGTTGAAGCGTATGAGAAGCACGTGCTCCTCTCGTTCTACCATTCAAGCTTGAGGTAGAAATTAGGGTTGGGGCTAAATTTAAAGTTCCCTCTCTTTTCAATTTCGCCTTCAAAGTGCGAATCATATCCAAAATCCTTGAATACACAACATGTCTTCTTCAAGTTGAAACTCAAACTCAAAGAGGGGTGAATTGAATCAAATAAATTGTCATGGGTTTAACAGGCTAACAAGTATGGTAGTTAACTACATGTCCAAAAAATATTATTCCTAATTAATCTAATCTCAGCCACATCAGCTGCTTAATAAGGTTTTTTTGAGGCACGTGGTCTCACGTGATAATTCTAGCAACTATTTTTTGCTGCTGGGGTAAGAAAAAAAAAAACCAAAGCGACAATAGGGGTCATGAAAACACCACTCTGATAATTTAGTCTTGTTTATTCATTAACCAATAGAAGGAAACAAATTAATGAATCAAAGATATGACCCATTTTCTTGGGTCATTTGCTAATGATTGATGGCCTTGACATTGTACGTGCTTATTTTATTTGTTTGCACTAGTTTTTTGTCGTAATCAAGCTGTCCAGAACACGGACGACGTGATTTAGAAAAAGAGGAACTAAGCACACACTCTCTATCACACCTCCAACCACACCATCTCTCTCGCTACAGTACACGGGCCCACATGAGATTTTATTTTAATAAAATCTCATGTGGGCCCGTGTACTGTAGCGAGAGAGATGTGTGGTAAAGGATGTGCCTCTGTCATTTCTAATTTAGAAATTAGCCAACGATTTTGCTACTTAAAATATTGTATTATATTATTTTAAAGTCATAATGGTAACTGTACATAAGGGTGTATTATTTTTATACTACTACAAATAAAAAACTAATATTATTTTTGGTAAATTACAAAAGAAAATTTATAATACTTTTAAATATCAAGGGGCTGTTGGATTTAATCTAATAAATCTAATTGTGGGCACATATGATTAATCATTGTGTATTGCTATCTTTTAAGGATAACCCACTAAAGTGATCAATTAAGTTGGGTTAATAGGTATTTAAATAAGTCATGGGGTTATATGTGCAGATACCAGGTTGTAATTGTAATTTGTTAAGAGGCCAAATTGCAAAAGTACAACATCTATAAATAAGGGGTTATGGTCCCTAACCTAGGGTGAACAACATTCTCTAATTCTCTTCACCCCCATCTAGAGAGAGAAATTCGGATTTAGAGAAACCCTAAGGTTAGAAGATCATCAAAACCCAAATCAAGATTTCTACTATGGATTCAGGTATAAGCTTCCGCTCTTTTGGTTATTGTTTAATCTCTTTGAATTAATCATGGCTATATGGTTTTAAGATCTCAAGTTTTAGATCTAACAAGTGGTATCAGAGCCATCTTTGATTAATTCTTAGGGATTTAAGTTCTTAAAGTTGGGTTTTCTGATCTTAAAATCTCTTTTTTTTATTGAGATCTGCTCGGATGAACAGTAACGAAAAATTTCTCGGGTGAATAGTAATTTTTCCGTATGAACAGTAACTGAAAAAATAGCTGGTGAACAGTAACTTTTGGGAATTTATTGTATTTTTCTTTGATTTTTTGGATATGGATCAAGGAAAATTTTTCCGATTTTGGATCTGTTTTTGAAAATAAAAATCAAAGTTTTTTTGGGTTTGATCTTTGGTCCCATGGCGGCGGCGGTTTCAGTTTGAAACCCTAAGGGTTCGTGCGATTAATCGTGACGAAAATTAAGGACCGAACTTCGCGTTTGGTGTAAGGTGAGCCTCGCGCTCTAGTTTAACGAACCTCGCGTTCGTTCTCAATTTTTAACGTACCTCGCGTTCGTTCCTAAGGTGAGCCTCGCGCTCAACGAACTTCGCGTTCGTTCTAATATGAGCCTCGCGCTCAGTCTAAGTCGAACCTCGCGTTCGTGCTACAGTCGAACCTCGCGTTCGTGCTTCAGTCGAACCTCGCGTTCGTGCTTCAGTCGAACCTCGCGTTCGTACTTCAGTCGAACCTCGCGTTCAATTTTTAACGAACATCGCGTTCGTTCTCAAATCGAACCTCGCGTTCTTTTATCAAACGAACCTCGCGTTCGTTCACTTTCAGACGAACCTCGCGTTCGTGCTTAAGTGAGTCTCGTACTCAATACAGTCGAACCTCGCGTTCGAAATCAAGCGAACTTCGTATTCACTATGATTAAGCCTCGGCTTTTTATGGGTCCACTTTGGTATACTTAATTTATTGAATTAAGTTATGGGCCCTAATTAAGCTGTGAGACCCCAATTAAGTTTTTTTTGGAAATTTAGTTGATTTAAATTAAAACTTTTTAATTTAAATCTAATTTGGTTTTTTAATCAATTATTTAATTCAAATATTATGACACTAAGGTTGTCTCTCACTCCAATTGTTTAATTAAAACAAGAAGTTGCCAAAGTAACCTCTCTTGTGTAGATTGTTCATGAGGAATGTGAGATGTTTGTGTGTATGTTTTCGTGTAAATATTTAATCGGCCCAAAGGAAGGTTAATATTTATTTAGACTGTATACACATCTGCGATGATAAGCGTGTGACAATTATAAGGTTTACATGTGAATAATGAATCGATCCAAAGATAGTTTCATTATTTGACATGAGTTATTGTCAATGTTTGATCATTGCAACAAGGTATCACTTACAAGTTAATATTACTGTCCAAAGACTTGATATTAATGTTGTGCCGGTATCTTGGATGGGGATTGTTATTATTTGAATTTTATTGATTATGGTTATTGATGTGAGCATCTTTTGTTTTATTTTAGCTAATGCATCTGCTGCAACAATTTCTGCCAACATCAACTCAATTCCCATGCTAAATGGGTCAAACTTCAAGGTTTGGAAAGAGAACATATTAATTGTTCTTGGCTGCATGGATCTTGACTATGCATTAAGAACTGAACAACCCCAACCTCTCAATGCGGATAGCACTCCTGATGTAAAGAAGGAGCATGAGAAGTGGGAGCGTTCAAATCACATGAGTCTTATGATCATTAAGCGCGGCGTTCCGGAAGCCTTCAGAGGCATAGAATCCGAAGGGATTACTAAGGCTAAAGATTTCCTTGCCGAAATTGAAAAGCGTTTTGCGAAAAACGATAAGGTAGAAACAAGCACGCTTTTAGCTCGCTTGATTTCGATGAAGTATAAGGGCAAAGGAAACATCAGGGAGTACATTATGGAAATGTCTCATATTGCTTCAAAACTTAAGGCACTTAAACTCGATTTTTGTGATGAGTTATTAGTGCATCTGGTTCTGTTGTCTCTTCCTGCACAGTTTAATCAATTTAAGGTCAGTTATAACTGTCAAAAGGAGAAATGGACTCTAAATAAGCTCATTTTATACTGTGTGCAAGAAGAAGACAGGTTGAAGCAAGATAAGACAGAAAGTGCTCATTTGGCCTATGCCTCTAAGGATAAGGGCAAGAAAAGAAAGAATGATAAGGAAGCTGCTAAGGGTCCAGTTGAGAAGAAACAACATAAAAAAAAAAGTATGATTGCTCATTCTTCTTTACCAGAGTCAATATATGTAGGAAAATTGCAACGAAAAGAATAAAAGAAAATTGATTTATATTTCTTTGATTCCGATTACAACTTGATTACAAAAGAGAAGAGAACGAATTTGATTCTCTCCTTTGTTTAAAACTGGGTTCTTCTCGGTAGCGATGGAATGCCTCCTTCGATTGCTCGCGTCGAATTTGCTCTCCGTTGACGATCTGACCGTCTCTTATCTTGTGGGAACGATGAACTTCTGTGGGAAGTTTTTATACGTAACTCTTTAATGAGTTTAAGAACTCTGAACGAGTTAGAACTCTGTAGATAGAGTTGTTGGAACCGAAAATTCGGTTAATGATCAAGCTGTTGTTCTGTTGTTGAAGAATCCTTTCAGATTTGATCTTCTGAGATTGATTCAAAAATCCTATCTCCAAGGATTTCACTGCTGCTGTTGAATCACCGAACCTGAGTGGTTGAGATCTTGAATCGCCTCCAAACCCGTGCGGTTTAGATACTGAGAATCCAATCTGCCAAAATCCAACCCTTTGCTTCGTTGGGTTTGTTGAGTTTTTATAGGAAGATTAGGGGTGTAACTGCCCCCTAAATCCGCTCCTACGTGGGCGTGATTTCCTCAGATCGTGGGGAATCAGTTCTGAAACCGTTCGACTCGTGTTTGAACAAGTCAAACGCCCAATCTGGCGTTCAGAACCCAACTTCGTGTCTTAGGATTGAGACGCGAGGTTGGGTGTTAGCTGAACATTGATGAACGCGAGGGTCGCTCGCGTTTTGGCTTGTTGCCTACTTGGTGACGCGGGGGTCGGTGTGGGTTGAGCCCCCCACGAACGCGAGGGTCGCTCACGTTTGATTTGTGACTTGGAAACGCGGGGGTCGCCTGCACTTCCATAATTGTGACGCGGGGATGACTTCCGCGTTTTAGAAGAAGTTTGTTGACTTGTGACTTCTTCTGTAAGGCGTTGCAAAGACCATTGTTCTGTAATCCTCGCTTTAGCTGTTGTGGAGTGTGAAAGTCGTCAGATTGTAACCTTCACTGTAGATTATGAAGCATGCTGAATAGAGTTTCCATCAGTTGTCGGAAGTGTCGTCGAATTGTAACCCTTCTCGATCTATGTGAAAAGTCCTCCATTTGCAGTTTTCGTTTATCGACCCGAAAACTATTTGATTATAGCTTCCGTTGTAGGAGCTTTGACGGGAATCAACATCCATAGTGTCTTTTAGACGAATATTTGCCCACAGCTCTCTACCAAGCAACTCACCAACTAAGTCCAACCTTTTATTTCTGAAATCATCCCACTGCTCATCAGCATCTCTAATAGTTGCTAATATAATATTGGTCATGTTGTTGTCGCAACCATCAAGATCAATCATCTCAGAAATGAGGTAGTGTTTGCGGTGATTGTGGAGTTGCGGATGCAGTGATTTGAAAGTCATTTAATTGTAACTTCCATTGGCGGGGCTTGTTTTAATTAGCTATCCATTGTGATTTTTAGACAGCCTACAGAACCCCCTCCAAAGTTTTCGAAAGTTCGCGGTTGACTGGGACGAATTTTCGGAATACTTTGGACCCCAAAATCTTGTGAATTGATTGATCACTTCGTCTGATCAAGCCAGATGATTTCAATGTTGTTGACTGTAATCTATCTGTGCTTCTCCCATAGACTCCCCTGCGGAGTCGCCTATTTCTCCCCGGCTTTGGTCGCCTTGATGATCGCTGCTAGCTCTTCTTTTAAAAAGCTGCAATTATAATGGTCCAATGCATAAACAGCTTATGCATTTGAGAATTGGAACGCGTGGGTGAGCCCAGCGTTTTGGAATTTCAACCGACCCGAACGCGAAGGTCGGTTTGGGCGGGATTCTGACCTCGAATCCTGTTT
Organism: Asparagus kiusianus; assembly: GCA_022839385.1. Lineage (NCBI taxonomy): Eukaryota > Viridiplantae > Streptophyta > Magnoliopsida > Asparagales > Asparagaceae > Asparagus > Asparagus kiusianus. The sequence goes on from BQKN01000975.1 coordinate 237,715, forward strand.
GTTATGATTTGACAGGCTGTCACAGCCGTCTATAAATAGACCGCTAAGGGTCAAATCAGAGTCATTCGGCTCTTCTTGAAATTCTAACGAAAGAGAAGAACTTCGTTCGATCTCCAGCGAGAATTTTTCATCCCCTTCTTCTCCGACTCAGATCCATGGTCCCCAAGCAGGACGCTCCTCGTTCTTCTCGATCTGATGCCGCTGCGGCTCGAGAATCGGCACCGTCAGTGCCGGCCGGCGGCGCTGCCGCTCAGGCGAACGTGCCGCCTCAGCTTCCTTTGATCGGTGGTAAGCATGGCCTTCGTGGTCGTTGAACTTGCTTCGGCAAGTTTTGATCTTTGGATCCAACGAGGAAACTCGTTTCAAATAGCACGGGGCTCGACTCCGTCGTTTGGTATTTTTGACGAGGGGTTCGACCTCCGCGTCTCAGCTTCTTGACGCGAGGGTCGACCTACGCGTCTGAACTTTCTGACGCGAGGTTCGACCTTCGCGTCTGAGCTTGTCTGACGCGGGTGTCGACCTTCGCGTCTGAGCTTTGCTGACGCAAGTATCGACCTTCGCGTCTGAGCTTGTCTGACGCGGGTGTCGACCTTCGCGTCTGAGCTTTGCTGACGCAGGTATCGACCTTCGCGTCTGGGCTTTGCTTTTGACTTAACTAATTTTTTCTTCGTTTTGCAGTGCGTCATACCAGTGAACCACTTCTTTTTCGCCACCATTTCGGACATGTAGGTGGCGTGGACATGAATATGACATTCAACTCGCGCCAAGAACTCCCAGTCTTCCGATACAAGGATAAGAGTCGCGCGGAATTGGTCACACAAGCTTCTCCCGAAACTCTTAGGATATTGGTTACGGACGCTAAGTTTGAGCACATGAACCGTAAGCCAATAGTCAAACCTGGATTCCTCTTCGGGGACTTTGTTGACTTTGATGCCGACACCGCTTATGACGGGAACTATAAGTGGCTGCGAAAAGTTGGAGACCGCAACCTTTTCTTGCCCAACATGGAGAGAATGTTCCCCATATCTTATTTCCAGTGTGCATCCGTCCCGAGGCACATGGATTGGCCCTTGGTTAAGGATCAAGACGGAGTTGCTCTTGGAACTTTAACTTTCCACGGGGTCCGCTCGGCAGGTTATGGCCGGCAGGTGACTGCTTTACGACCAGGTTTATTTGCTAAGGAGTATCCCCTTGGCGAAGTGGCTAGTCCCGCGAGGACTTTTGTTAAGAGGTTTGTGGAGAAGAGAGGGGAGTTTCCCGCGCAAGGATTCAGAACTCCTGGCTGGGTTCATTCTCCAGTGACAGGGTGGTGGACCCGGATGACCAAGTTCGTTTTGGACGAATTGGATGCGCCCCTCTCCCAGGCTGGTTTGAAAGTCCCTGTGCGGGCCACCAAGTTTGGAATTGTCCAGAGCCACTTTCCTTCTTCTCTATACTGGAGAAGTATAACCCTGATACTTGCACTTTCTTCACTCCTGTGGGGGAGTTAGGCTTCGCTCTTCACGAGATGCACGAAGTCTCGGGTCTTCTTCTTGGAGATTTGCCGTATGAAGAATTTGTTCCGAGATCGGCGGAACTCCAACTTTTAAAGAAGGCCAGCCCCGAAATTTATGCCACTTTATAGGAAGTCATGTGTCACTTCCACATCTGTATGCAGCTGACGGGGGCCCGCGGAAGCGGCATTAAACAAGTGTCTTGGGCGGAATATTTATTCCAGAACTTGACCAATAAGGGGGGCTTAGTGTCCAGGTTATCTGCCAGCACTTTGGAAGAAGTCCAAGCCCGAATTGATGATGCTACCTCCCATTACACCAATGAGGCCAAGGAAGATGTTTTCCCGACCCATACGGAATTTGAGAGTTTCCATTACCAAGCTCTGCTCCCCATCTCTGATACGGCGCTTTTGGCTGGGTATTTAATGTTGTGGCTCAAGCGGTGCGTCGTCCCTACCAGGCCGATCGATGCTCTCGCCGTCGAGGTGATCTACCCCGCTGTCCTCCTAGCCCATGGGAGGCCTGTGAGCCTCCTCAGTGCCATGGTGGGTTGTTTGCAGTTCGGATTGCGGGAGTTAACCTCGGATTTTGTTGACACTACAGAGGTGGAGTCTGAGGGTCGCAAGACTTTCAAAACTCCCAATCCTAGGATACCAATGCCATATACCTATTTAATGGCTTGGTACGTGCTCCATTGTCCTTCTTTGATGAGTGCGGCCTCTGCCCCGGGAGATTCATTCATCCCGTTCGTACAACGACTAGAGTCTGCGAAATGGGAAGGGGGGTATATGGTCAGAATTCGCCAAATCTTGGCGCGAGACACCAACTTCCATATCTACCGCTGTTTCCCGGATTTCGAGGGCGGCATCTATGGCGCAGAATATCAGGACGTAGCAGGTCCTAATGGATTCACCCAGTTGAGCGGAGGTGTTTTCCATTGGCTTCTCTCCATCAGACTAGGCTACTTAGTCTTCCGGCAAGGCGTCAACTGTTTTGTCGAGCCCTACCAACCTTATAGGTTTGCTCGCCAATTTGGGTACGATCAGTTGTACGTTGGGAACCCTCGTCCTCAACTATCGGTTGTGGGCAATTTATATGAAGGAGCTAGGGCCTGGTATTATTCTGTGACAGGTTGTACCAAGGCCGTCTTCAGGCTTCCCCACAAAACTGCCAACTCCTACACCTCCATAAGCTTCTGTAATTGGTATTACGCCGCTTCTCAGACTCCCAATTACAACATAAATTCATCGTGCCTGAAAGACATTAGGCACATGTATTCTTTAAGGAGGGGGTCAAAGACATCCCGCTTGAGAGGGATTGACGAGTTCTTAGCTATTGAGAACCAGCCTGCTGGGCAGGAAGAGGAACAAACAGCTGAGCCTGCTCCAGGAGAAGAACAACGTGTGGCTGAGCCTCCCACTACGAGAGCGGCGGGGAAAAGAAAACTTTCTGCAGAAGAAGCCGGCAAGTATGATAAGCAGACCCGTCGGAAACTGCTGGTTGATTCTCCTCCCAAAGGCCAACCAAAACCCAAGTTGATGGCTGAAGCCATCCGGGCTGCTGTAGATGAAGGGCAACAGGAGTCGTCTGTAGCGGGCCTACCGCATAGAACTGGGCTTCGCTCTCAGGGGCCAGCCCTTTCAGGCGATGCTTCTTCTTATCACCCTCCTGAGGACGAAGAGGATGAGTTAATGGCTACAGATATAGAATCCGCTCCAGTGATGGACTTTCCTAAGTCTCCGGCATTAGAACCAAGGGGTCTTGAAGAGAATCCATCTCCTTCCCCTTCAGCCTTAATACTGCCAGCTGAGGGTTTAAGTCCCAGTCCTACAACGGGACGTATGACCAAACCAGCTGCTGGCACGAGTCTTCCTGAACCTTCAGCTACTCACGATGATGAGGAACGAGTTGATTATGAAGGCTCTTCGATCGGTGGTGAAGCTGACGAAGATAAAGATGATGAGGGTGCTGAAGTTGGCAACGTGCCAGGGGAGGATGTAGAAGATGAGGATCGTAATTCAATGGATGATGTAACCATTTTTTACGATGCTCCCAAGGTTCCGTCCGATAAGGCATCTGGTTATACTCCTTTTTATCTCACCGGTAAGCTAAGTTTGTTTCGACTTATCCCGCACGCTTTTTTCGCGTTCCGACCGTTTTTTCGTGCAGGTTCGCCAACCCCCGGGACTACTTCAGCTGCTCCTTTAGAGCAAGAACCTGCGCCAGCGTCGGCCCCTCTACAAGAGCAACATACACTTGGCTCACCCACAGCAACTGCTCCGCCTGCAGCGTTACCTGAAACTACTGCTGTAACTTCTCTTCCGGAACAGTCGGTCGTGCAGGTGTCGGCTCCTTTGCAGGAGCAAACCTTACATGACTCTTCTGTGGTAGCTACTTCACCGAAAGCGGTGATGAAGATCTCACTCACCCCAACAGAGGCTGGGCCAAGCTCATCTCAAGCGAAGGCTCTGATGACTTTGACCTCAAGTCCTTCGCAACTGAATATTTCAATTGCCTCTGCTGCTTCGGCACCTGGAACGCCTGCTAGTCATCTTCTTAACGCACCAATCTCTACTGCTGAAGGGGTATCTTCGGGTGCAGTTTACAGACTCGCTAATGCACCTAAATTCCTTCAAATATCTTTGGTGTATCTAAACACTCTTGCGAAGACGGTGGTTGAGTCCCTGATGAATGGTCAAGGGACTTTGAATTCCTTTCGACCTCTTCTGGAAGCAGGCTTAAACGGGGTCAGGAGTGTGGGCGAAATCCAATGGTTCGAGCGCTGCTCAGAAATTATCCTCCGTTTGGAGGAGAAATTACAACGCTTCGAGACCATGGGTCATAGTGACCTCCAGCCGCAAATTGTGTCAACTCTGGCTAATCTTCAAGTTGCCGAAGTGATACAACGGGAATCACTGGAGCGGGACTTAGCTGAAAAAGAGCGCCAGGTTGCGGAGCTTCGTGAGCGTAACATTCAGAAGCGAGAAGAACTAGAACGCTCGACTACTTCTTTGAATTCGCTCCGTGATAGACTTGTTGAAGCCGAGGCTGAAGTCTTACGCTTAAAGGCTGAAGTTTCTCGCGAAGAAAATGTTGTCAATATCCTCAGTACCCAGGATGCAAACGGTGCTTTGGAATATCATTCGCAGGCCCAAGCCCTAGAACAGGCCAGGAACAAGGTGGCAGCCATCATCGTACCAAGTGCGGATGAACTCCGGGCCAAGGCTGAAGCTATGGTGCGAGCTTCTCACGAGGAGGAATTAGCTGAACTCAAGACTCAACTCCTCTCTTTTGACTTGATGCATGAGTGAATTTAGTCCTTTTTTTTATGTTCTTAAGGATATGGTAAGAAGTATGATTGCTCATTCTTCTTTACCAGAGTCACTCTGGGGAGAAGCACTTAAGACAGCAGCTTACATTCTGAATAGAGTACCAAGTAAAGCAGTTGCTAAAACACCTTATGAGCTTTGGACTGGTCGAAAGCCCAGTTTAAAGCATTTACATATTTGGGGATGTCCAGCTGAGGCAAGGCCTTATAGGCCAAATGAAAAGAAATTGGACTCTAAAACAGTTAGCAGCTACTTTATTGGGTACTCTGAACGCTCTAGGGGCTATAAGTTTTATGATCCCACACTAAGGAATATTTTTGAGACGGGAACAGCAACATTCTTTGAGGATGTTGAGTTTGGGGGGAGAAATAAGGTTAGAGACATTGCTTTTGAGGAGGAATTGGCATCAGATCCAATCCATACAGTTACTTTTGACAATATTCAGGTTCCTATACCTGTTGTTGCTCAAGAAGTAAATCCGGAACCTCAAGATGACAATGTTGTACAACCCCCTGTTCCAGAAGAACAAACTCAACAACCTCAAGAACCAGTGCCATTAAGGAGATCCACGAGAGAAAGGAGAAATGCTATTCCGGATGATTATATTGTATTTCTTCAAGAACATGAGGAAAATAGTGGAATGTTGGAAGATGATCCAATCAACTTCCTTCAGGCCATGAAAAGTTCTAACTCTCAACAGTGGATTGATGCCATGAATGAAGAGTACAAGTCTATGCAAGACAATAAGGTTTGGGAACTTGTCCCATTACCAGAAGGTGCAAAACCAATTGGTTGTAAATGGATTTTTAAAACCAAGCGGGATGCAAACGGTAATGTGGAGAGGTATAAGGCACGTCTTGTGGCTAAAGGCTATACTCAAAAGGAAGGCATTGATTATACAGAGACTTTCTCTCCGGTTTCATCGAAAGACTCATTCAGAATAATCATGGCACTTGTTGCTCATTATGATCTTGAGTTACATCAGATGGATGTTAAGACTGCATTTCTCAATGGCGACATTGATGAGATGATTTATATGGTGCAACCAGAAAACTTTGTGTCAGGAGACCCAAAGAATATGGTCTGCAAATTAAGAAAATCCATCTATGGACTCAAGCAAGCTCCTCGTCAATGGTATCACAAGTTTCAACAAATAATTATCTCGTTCGGTTTTGAGATGAACATTGTTGATGACTGTGTATATCACAAGTTCAGTGGGAGTAAGTATATCTTTCTGGTTCTGTATGTCGATGACATATTGCTTGCCACTAATAATATAGGCATGTTGCACGAAACCAAGAGATTTCTATCAAAGAATTTTGAGATGAAAGATCTTGGGGACGCCTCTTTTATATTAGGGATCCAGATACATCGAGATCGCTCTCGGGGTATTCTTGGATTATCACAAAAGAGCTATATCGATAAGGTACTTAAAAGGTTTGGCATGCAAGACTGCAGACCAGGAGATACCCCTGTTGCTAAAGGAGACAAGTTTAGTCTCAATCAGTGCCCTAAAGGTAACCTTGAAATTCAGGAAATGCAGAAGATTCCTTATGCTTCGGCTGTAGGAAGTCTAATGTATGCTCAAGTATGTACGCGTCCGGATATTGCGTACATTGTTGGGATGTTAGGCAGATACTTAAGCAACCCTGGTATGGATCATTGGATAGCAGTCAAAAGGGTTATGAGGTATCTTCAGAAAACAAAAGGTTACATGCTCACATACAGAAAATCAGAAAATTTGGAGGTCATTAGGTATTCGGATTCTGATTTTGCTAGATACCAAGATAGCAGAAAGTCTACATCAGGCTACATTTATATGTTAGCGGGAGGAGCTATATCATGGAAAAGTGTTAAACAGACACTAGTAGCTTCCTCCACTATGGCAGCAGAGTTTGTAGCTTGCTATGAGGCATCCAATCAGGGAATATGGCTGCGAAATTTTGTCACGGGACTGCGCATTTTGGAAAATGTTGAAAGACCACTAAGGTTATATTGTGACAATAAATCTGCAGTAATGTATTCAAATAACAACAGGAGCTCAATTAAGTCAAAACATATTGACATTAAGTTCCTGGTTGTGAAAGAAAGGGTAAAGAGTGGACAGATATCCATAGAGCACATTGGGACAAACTCCATGATAGTTGATACTCTTACTAAGGCATTGCCACCCAAGGTCTTTCATGAGCATACTGCTCATATGGGTGTGGTAATATTTGAGGATATTATGATTTAGTGGGAGTTTGTAATTGTGATGCTTTATGTTTAATTGTATTGTCTGATCAGAATAAAGTATTCAGTTAAGACACTCTGTTACATTATGTTTGGTTTTGACCTCATTAAGGAGGACCAGTTAAAAATAGACATGTACTGATCACATTGCATGTAATTTTCATGCTGCACATTCATGATTGATCTATGTCGTTTGATTGTATTGTTATATGTGACCATTGATGGGTCCAGTCACGATAAATGTGACGAAGGCCGCTTTGATCCTATATTGATATAGTCAATGGACGAGATTGTTCGGAAATACCTTTTCAGTGATAGCAATTTTTTGAGCTCATAAGGTTATACACAAATTAGGAATCATATGGTGCCCAAGTGGGAGATTGTTGGATTTAATCTAATAAATCTAATTGTGGGCACATATGATTAATCATTGTGTATTGCTATCTTTTAAGGATAACCCACTAAAGTGATCAATTAAGTTGGGTTAATAGGTATTTAAATAAG
>BQKN01000975.1:250272-270299 GCA_022839385.1 Asparagus kiusianus
GGCCCGGGCCGGGCCCGGACCGGGCGCCAAAGACCCGACCCGGGCCCGGGCCCGGACCCGGGTTTTGCCCGGGTTTCCGGGCCCGGGCCCGGGCACGTCCGGGCCGGGCCCGGGCCGGACACCGGGCCGGACACCGGGCCCGGGCTTTTTGGACACCCCTACGCGTGACTCTCATTTCGCTCTTTATCTCCTCTGTTCAATTAAACTTATCCTGGGTACAAAACAAACAACTTTATTAACCAAGAGAGAGAGAGAGATGTGCATCAATATGAGTGCAGAGCTAGTTTGACAAGTGTTAGCTTGAAGCAAGAAGGTGCAGTTAATTTGAGCGGTGGACCTTATAACAATTTTCTTGGGGAATAGGTTCTCCTAAAGTTTTGCGGATGGGAGTGAACATGGCGTGCCGCATCAAATGTACAATTTCTTCAAAGTCCCAACTAATTCTCTGACTAATTAATTAACAACAAGAAGAGAAAAAGAAGTCACTAGGAAAAAAAACGTATTAGATAGTCTCATTTAAGTGAACAGAAACTACTATCTATCAAATTTTTTGTCCATTGATTTTATTGTTAAGATTCAAGATATGCTATTTTCTTAGACTTGCACTTCAACGTGCGTCCTTAATAAGCGTGAAATCTGAAAACAGAGAGATAAAAACTCAGATGGATAAGGGGACCATGTATACGTACATGAAACATAGCTCATGGTTTTTTTCATCCATCAACATCACTTGGTTTATTTGAAAATCTAGTTGTAATTTTTAGAAAACTAAACGTAATTTTTAGTTCACATCCAAACATCGTAATTTTTAGAAAACTAAACGTAAACCCTACTTTTTGACACTTCCTAACTGCTTTACCTTACGAAAACGTGCATCCAAACAGCCCCTAAGTGGATTGAAAGACATTTTGCCGCTTCCTTTCAAAAACTCTCTACCTAGTGATTTCAGTATATAGTATAGACAGTATAGATTTCATGTACGATGTTACGTGTTGTCGGGACACTGGATACTTTCTCCAATTAAATCTCCAAGTTATTGGGAGAAAAAGTTGATCATTAGTAATGAGAAGGGGATGAGGTTGCGCTTGTGAGCACTGCCCCCATCAACTTCATGTGTGGGTGGGGGTGGGTCACATCGATCATCACAATAAACCTAGGGGGAGCATCTCTTGATAGAAACAAATTATTTCTACCAAACTTCTCGGTATGTGTGAGCGTTAATTAATAATTTAATTATATCAAATTAAGCATCTCCCTGTGCGTGACCGGTATCATGCGCAGGCGATGACAAGCCCAACCACTGTAAACAACAGTAAATCAGAAGCGTTCATGTTCACGGATGATATAAAAAATAGGCTTTCATAGAAGATGAAGAAATAAAAGGTCTTTCACCCATTTTTATATTTAAAAAAAATTACAAATCAATACCTTTTGGTTGTTGTTATGGATATATTTCTGACAATTAAGAGAAGTTAATAGAATGCTATTTTTTTACAACTAATGGCATTAAAGTGTCAGTTTCTTAAATCTTAGAGGATTAAAATACTATTTTTTTAAGTGTCTTCTTTATAACTTAGGAGGGTATTAAAGTGCTATCCATTTTCTTACAATTTAAGATATCAAAGTGCTTCTTTTTTTACAACATAGGACATTGAAACAATAGAGTATTTAAGTGCCATTTAGCCGAAATAAAAGCAACTTGTTAACATATACTGAAACAATAATAGAGTATTTAAGTTCATGAACAGTGCATCATACAACCGGATGGTGACACATCACATGTCTCATGCCTTGGGTCCCTTATTTGGGTCCTTGTAGCAACACACATTGAAAAATACAATAAAGATGTAAAACCTTAAACTCTTTAGTTATAATATGTTATGTCAAAATTCTATCTATACCGTCCGAAAGTCTTAGAAGCGATCTCTCACCATTCTAGAATATTTGATATTATCTCTTAATCAAAATGTTTGATCCCAAAAAGTTTGGAGGCCGCTTACGTAATAAGACAATGCCCAACTAATCCAAAAAAATCAACTTATATAGTAAACTGTTAATGACATTACCGAAAGCTTTTACCGTCCATTTTATGGTTCAGAACGCCCCACTCCTATATAGGAAAGTTTTGTTCAGATTAGAGTAAGTGAAAGGCGGAGCTAAAACACTTGAAAACTATTCCTATAGCCAGGAGAGAGAGAAAATCTCCTTATAATTTCTCCATTTCTCCTTTGTGGAGATCTCTTACCCAAAAATTCAATTATAAATTTCACTGGACCCGGGAATTGTAGGCTTTTGCACAAAATCCCTTTTTAAATATTATAAACAAGAGAAAGCCCTCTTTATCTTTTGAAATTCTATGAAACCCCTTGAACTATTAAAAAAATCTAATAAGCAACGTTAACAAACAAGAGTTAGAAGTTTGAAAAAATTCGTCATGAAACATTAGATGAAGAGCATTCATGTGAAAGAACAAAACAAATCAAAATCCCATTTTTGGACTTTTTACTCTACACGCTTAATACCCTTTATAAGGTTTTTCCAATAGCCCATGCAGTTTAAAATAGTTTGGAGAGTTACCCCACGCAAAAAAAAAAAAAAAAAAAAAAAAAAAAAAAAAAAAAAAAAAAAAAAACTTACTGTTCACTATTTCTTGCATTGTACTGCCTTGGGCAACAAACAATAATGCTCCAAACAAATCCTCGGGCCGAGCCCACTAAACTAATCCATAAGCATCTCTCTACCTCCTCCTTCGGCCTGGCCACAGTCGCGAGTGGGGCTCACTTGCGCCGCGGCTGGCACTCAGCGTGAGTAAACCCTACTCGCGGCTTGTGGCCAGCAGGCCTCATCTCCTTAAAGGGCTGAAGCCCACCTGTTATACCCGCAACGTCTCTGCTTCTCTGCTCTCTTAATAAATGATGATCAACTGTAGGGATTGTTTGCCCGTACGCAGCCCCTCTCCAGTAATTAACAACAGTTGACATTAATACACACATGCTATTAAGGGTAAATGCCTTTTTATGCTGCTTTTTTTTCTCTTCTTCTAATTTATGATGGTTATCTACAGAACTCAGAAAGTTTATGGGGGGTTCTCTACAATTCCAAAAAGGCTTACGGGGGTTTACTGCAAAAAGATGAAAGTTCATGGGAGTTTAGTGTAATTTACCTAAGAGTTCATGGGGTTTTCTGCAGAAGTTATCGGGGGTTTAGTGTAATTTTGAAAGGTTATGCGGGGTTCTACATGAAAACACTAAAAAAAGGTCATGGGGGTTCGTGTAATTTACCTACTTCTAGCTACCAAGAGGAAGCTACTTAATAGATGACTTGGAAAAGGATACGGATTTACAGAAGAAACCAGCCTGTGATAATCTTTACGTATTTGTAAATATCAGGGTGTGTTTGGCAAGTTTCAAAAGCAATATAGACTTTATTGAGACCGCTTTGCCTAGGTATAACTTAAAACTTAGTTTGGCTAATTTTGTAGACTACTTTGTTGAACTAGTTTTGTTAAACAAGACTTCAGTGAACCAGTTATATAGATGGCTTTGTTAAGCTAGACAAAGACTTTATTGAACTAGTTCCAACTTAAACCTAATTTGTAGACTAGACTCTATTTGAAACGGTTCTCTTATGAACCTACCAAGTGGGAGTTAATTTATTTTTAGCCTAGTTATTAAGCAACAGCGGACCTCAAAAGAACTTCCCCCCAAAACTTTTTCATTTGCCTAACAAGAGCTAAGCGCATAGACTCATATTATCTCCACTAAAACTGGTATTATACCTCAAAAGAAGAAAGAAAATAAAGATGCATGCATTAGACTGAGGAATGCCTATGACCAACAAGAACATCCTGGAATGAGAGCTCCTTGTGACATATCAATACACAAAATTGAATTAGCATGCAGCATTACAAACACTACGCGAAACAAAAATCCTGCGGTGTGATCTAACGTCAAGATTCCCTGGAACCAGCAATATTGAGCACATCCTCAGCACGTTAAGATTTTGCCATGCTTAGGTTTTCATTGATTTTGCAGACGAAAATCTTACAGAAACATGTTTAGTTCTCAACCGCGTAACAAAAATCTTACCAAAAACACGTTCAGTCCTCGACGGCCGTAAAGAAACTTCATATCAAATGGGCATTACCTTGAAAACAAAAGAGCATAAAATAGAAGCAACCTCACTTAAAATTCACCGTTACAAATATTGCTCAGACGTTCAAACTACAAAATAGCGTGTTGCCTTCACCACATCATCATGGTGACGAGCAAGAATAATAATGACAATACCCAATGGAAACATAAAAAACAAGGAAAAAGGATGGAGGCCTAGGCTTGCTTTGATGTGCACTCATTCCTATTATTTAGTACCACGACGCAAAAAAAAAATTTCACTGAAAATCAGGCTTCTCAGGGTAAGTGCAGCCTGACCTCTGAATAATGACATTTGCTGCATAACAGCCAGCCCTAACACAGTCCTCTATGCTCTTCCCTTGAACCAACTGAGAGAGGAATCCCCCCACAAATGCATCACCTACTCAGCAGGGTAAAAACAAAAAATTAATAATGAAAAGATTTGAGGCATAAATAATAGCCAAAATATTGGAGAAGCAGCATAAGTTCTATCCACAATTATTATTATAGTACCTGCGCCATTTGTGTCAACCAGCTTCTCCTTTGGCAACAAAATGACTGGAAAAGTCTTCACCTGTTGCCACAAGTACAGCATAAGAAAAAGCAAACCAAGCACCATAACAATACACATGGTTTCTTTGTGCAATCAATAAATGTTACATTTTGTCGCAACAAAAAACTAGTCTGCTTGACAGTAAATGGTTTTGCTTTAGCAATAACATTGAAAATCAACGCAGAAAAAGCTAACCTTCCCATCCTCAGCGACAACAACAGGATCAGCACCTTGAGTGATAACAACGGTTCTCTTGGGTACTCCTGGTGCCTTGGGTAATTCTGAGATCTTTAATGCAATCTCCTCAACATTCTCAGTCTAGAAACCACAAGTAACTCATCAGCCAAAAAAAACTCACATGATAAAAGCAGTAGCCGTATACCAGAAATCTGAAGAATGTTACCTCCCAACCATGGACTTTGGCGAAGGTCTGTGCCTCAGTTTCATTCCCAAAAATATAGCTACAGTACCTGAGTGTGGTTAAAAGAAAAGATATTATACTGGGAAGCAATACAAAAGTCTCTGACCAAATGATAAGATAAGACCTTATCAATGTTTATTATCACTTCATTAGTACATCACGAACACGTAAATAGCTTCTAGTTCGCAAGAATGAAATAAAAGGCATAAACAAGTAAATCAAACCTACTCATCTAATGATGCATCTGCATTCACGAGCATCCACCCACCCACAAACAAAAAGCAGATTTTTAAAATTACAAATTTTGAGAGAACTTGCCATTAAGACCCGGAATTCCAGGGGTAATATGAAGATGTACACAGTTAAGACTCCGGCCCCAATCTAAAGCCTAATCTGGTTTCAAATTGCTACTTATGTAAAAAGCAAGAAGAAGCAAAAACTTACGGTAAAACCTTCTCTTGGGCATCTTTGAAGAACTCACAAATGAAAGGTGCAGAGAGATTCATCATGAACACCTTGTTGTTTGCAGCTGCATGCTCAGCGACAAGCAAGATAGATTCAGGAGAGACCGTGAGGAAGAAACCGGCAATATAGATGTACTTTGCCTTTTCAACTGTCAGAAATGTATTACAATAATTTGTTAGGTCCAAAATATAGTTTAGTTTCAAGGTAAAACAAAAGTCTAAATAGAGTAAAGTGTGCTCCTTCATTGTCACAACACGCAACAGGTAGACATGCATAAAACAGACTGGAGAAACAACTTTCAAGCAAACATAGGAAAGTATTAGTTTATTGGTAATGGTATTAATGAAATAAAAGTTCCAGAATTGAAGATTTAGAATGTGGAGATTTTTATCTTGCAAAGAGTTTACTGCCCTATAAATGTTTGACATCCAGAAAGATGATTTTACATAATAAAACACTATAACAGTAAGATTCTGCAGTTAGTTGGGTTCAATTGGCCTTATCATCAAAGAAAAGACCAGTATTGTAAAATATTGTTTCGCACCATAATCTCTAAACAAAAATGATAAAGGCAGTGTTATCCATCTGCAGCTGATTTAGTTAGCATCCACACAAAGAAAGTGGTGAATCTGGCAATTTTGAAGTGGTGCAGCAACTAAGTGAGGCAGATTTTTTTCTGCATAGTTCAGCTAGACAGTTATTTTCCAATATTATTTTCCTGGGGACAAGGCTATTGCCTGAATAAGAACTAGGACTTCTCAATGTTCGCGGTGAAAGTTGCCTTCATTGAATTCATTGCTTTCTCAAGTAATAGTTTATCGATTACAAAAGATCCGGTCTTTCTATAAGATCCGGTTACAACAAAATCAAAAAAGAAAATAAAAAATTACAACTTTCCTTTTATGCCGAACGAATCACGAGATCCTGTTTTGCGGTCTCTCGCTTTCGTGGGTTCTTTGCATGCGCCGGGGTTAATCCGTGGACCACCGCGCGATCTTGGTCCGGTCGGATCTACACAGTATGGCAGGTGTTATCTCACGAAGGAAATAACAGCTGAGGGGATTATTTCGCCAAGGAAATAATAGCCCAAGTTATCGAAATCGACCAAGCGAATTCGAGACTTTTCTCGGGATCAAAGGTCAAGCTTTGATCCGGAGGAACACCGTGTAGATCTCAGATCTGATCTCTCTCGAACTCCTGCCTTATTTGGCGTGGATGATCGCTAAGAACCAGATCTGGAAGTTGAATCTTCAAAGCTCCAAAAGTCCAAGTTCAATTCTCAATCCAGCAGAGTTTCGGCTCTCCAAAATCCAACCTCTCAAAAATGAGCCCTCAAGTCCTATTTATAGGCACTCAAGGCTATGCCTTGGCCCATGGCCGAGGCACCTAGCCACCAAAAGGTGGCCGAGGCACCTAGCCACCAAAAGATGGCCGAGGCATCGAGCCACCAAAAGGTGGCTCGGTTTTGACCGAGTCCTCCAAATGTTGGTTTTTTTTGTTTTCCGGTTTATCCGAACTCTGATTTGTTGATCTGAACTCTGATTTGGCAGTCCGGATCCTGATTTGGCAGTAAATCCGCTTCGGTGTTCGAGTTTGAGTTCGGATCCTGATTTGGCAGTAAATCCGCTTTGGTTGTTCGAGTCTGAGTTCGGATCCTGATTTGGCAGTAAATCCACTTCGGTTGTTCGAGTTTGAGTTCGGATCCTGATTTGGCAGTAAATCCGCTTCATTGCGTCTCACTTGGCTTCGATATTGTGGTTTAACGATCATTCTTGGATTCATCGCCCGATGGTTCGTTGGTTTGTCGAATCATCGTGCCGAGCTGTGTTAAGGGACCTATAAGCAGTTTTATACGCCTACAGATACCCCCTCCAAAGTATTTCAGCCTCATTCTTTTATAGAAGAGTCTGGAATACTTTGGATATGATTGTCCCATCCTTCAATCGGTTATGACGGGATGTTTGGAATGGCTTTTATTCTTAATTACTTCAATCCTCCATGCTATTCGGTGCTTTGTCGAATGTCTGGAAGGGTTCCGGTGCTGCATTTATTGTCTGACCGTTGTCAGAATTTTGAACTTGAAGCTAATTCCTGATTTTCTGATCTTTAGCTCGTGTTTGTTGTTTCACCATCGATTGTTGGCGTTGAGTCTTCATTTGTAACGCGTTGTCCGGCGTTTGAGCTTCCTTGTGACGCGTAGTCCGGCGTTTGAGCTTCCTTGTGACGCGTTGTCTGGCGTCCGAGCTTCATTGCGACGCGTTGTCCGGCGTTCGACACAGTTTATACTCGTACGTCTGCTGGAGTATACACAGTTTAAGCTCTTAAGGAATTGGAGCGGGGCAGATATTCGAGTCACGAGACCAATCTACGAAGTTGATGCGTCAATGACTCGTATTTATAGAATTTTTGACAAATTCTCAGCCATCAACGGGTTTGATAAGCCTTTACCGACTACCGTTTGAGTCGGGCTAGCATGCGGATTGTTTAAGTCTGTTCCGCATGTGTCGTTAAGCTAAAAGAGTTAACCCTTTTAGTGCTACGATATTGAATACGTAGACTTCGTCTTTCTCCTATAAAAAGACTAAACAGCGACGTGTATGAGACATTAACTTAGGATTTTTGGTAAATCCTCAGCCCTCAACGGATTTAACGTGCTCTTACCGATTACCGTTTGAATCGGGCTTACATGTGGATTGTTTTAGTTCGTTCCGCATGTGACGTTGTGCTAAAGGAATGAACTCCCTTAGACTTTGTGCTATGATGTCGAATACATAGGCTTTAACATTTATTACGGGAATAGGCTACCCGACAGCGCGTGTTAGGCGTTGACTTTAGAATTTTTGGCTAACCCTCAGTCTTCAACGGATTTGATTAGCCTTTACCGACTACCGTTTGAGTCGGACTAGCATGCGGATTGTCTAAATCTGCTCCGCATGTAACGTTGTGCTAACGGAATGAATTCCCTTAGACTCGTTGCTACGACTTCGAATACGTAGACTTCGCTATTGTTACGGGAATAGGCTACCCGACAACGTGTATTAGACGTTGACTTATCCCTACTTAGGCTTCGGGATAACGGTCCCCAGAATCAGGTTCTGGTATCTTTTTATACGGACAAAGACTAAACCGGCGACGCGTGTTAGGCGTTGGCATATCCTTTCTTAGGATTCAGGATAAAATTCCCCATGCGTGTAAGGCATGGATTTTGGTGTTTATTAATAACAACCTGTCACAATGTTGAATATATGAGCGAGTATTCTTTTTAACGATTAAGAACTAACCAGCAACGCGGGTTAGGCGCAGACTTATCCCTGCTTAGGTTTCAGGATAGGATACCCCAGAATCGAACTCTGGTGTCTTCTTCTACGGAGAAAGACTAAACCGACAGTGCGTGTTAGGCGCAGACTTATCCCTGCTTAGGATTCGGGATAAACTTCCTATACGTGTGAAGCACGGATTCTAGGAGTTTGAAAAAACGGAGTCTTCTCTTGGGGCAAAGACAAACCCGATGCGGGAGAGGAAGAATTTTATATTCTATCTCCCAACACTGAAGAGGAAGAATTTTATATTCTATCTCCGGTTGGAAAGGAGACTCGAGGTGGGATCTCCACCCCCAGAATCCGGAAAGGTGAAACTAAGAGTGGGATCACCACTCCGAGAATCAAAAAGATTCGGATAACCTTAACCGTCGGAAGGTTTGATTACCGAACTAAAAATGGATTTCTCGTTTATCAAGAATGAATTTTGGTTGTGATCCTAACGGTAGGAAGGTTTGACCAAGTGGGAGGTTTGAGGTGACCCTAACTATAGGAAGGTTTGATCACTCGATTTGAAACTGGACCTCTCGTTCATTGGAGGAATCGAGAGGGGATTTTGGTTTTAGCCCTAACTGTAGGAAGGTTTGACCAAGTGGGTGTGGGAGTACAAATCACAATGGGAGTGTTGACTTGTACAAATTACTCAGAAGGAATTCCTAGTGTTAAGTTATAAGGACTTAACACGAAGGGGTTTGACAATTCGTCAAGGATTGATATCAAAATTCTAAGTATTATATCCGGACTCTAACAGTGGGAGTGTTGAGTGCACAGATACATCGAAAGTTTGAGTGGAATTAACCGAAAGGAATTTTAGTGGACCCACTGTCAATTAATTTGATCAGTGAAGGATTTTATGGTGGAAGACTGTGAGTCGTTAAACACCAACGGGAGTTTTGTGAGGGAAGATTGATCCAACGAAGTGATCGAATCTCATCTCAGCAAAAGAGTGTTCGGAAATCACAGTGGGGTTTAGTGTTTATCACTTTTTTGTAATGATAGGGTTATTCCTAAGAATTTAACATTCTTCCGGAACTTTCCGTTACATGAATTATCCACCCCTAACTTTTCTTGCGAAACTGGGTTTATCATTGTATCAGCTGCATGATCGAGTTATCCTTAAGAATACCACGCATGGCACTCTCCAGAAACTTTCCGTGGAAGAAAGAAAATAATTTAGACTCATATACCTAATGGAGTATCGGGGAGCAGTTTAACCTCTTATACCGGTCGGAGGATTGAGAAACAGTTTATACTCATATACTCTTCGGAGTCTTAAGAAGCAGTTTATACTCTTATACTTATCGGAGTGTTACCGTTCTCAACTAGCTTACCCTAGCGTTATGACGCCGGTTTCAACCAAGGTCTGGATGTTATTCTTTAAAGTAAAGCAGGCCTTGGTAGGATGAAGGATCCTCCTGTGGTACGCGCAGTACTTCGGATCCGCAGTATCATCAGCTTCCTCCTGATTCGTGATCGGTGACAGCTTGATCTTGTTATTTTTAAGGAGGGATTCGAAGATGGCTGGAACATCTTCGTCCTTAAAGGAGTATTCTTTTTGGAGTCTCTGATCCAAAGTTTTTTGTTGTCTCCGGGGTTGTTGTGACGTTTGATTAGCATCAATAGCCGCTGCAGGTGTCTTACCCTTACCACGGGAGGCGAAGTTAGAGTTCGGAGGATTAGTTGTTGATTGACTCCTCTCGGCCTTTTTCCTTCGGAGGAAGCGTTCGGCTTGTTCACCGCGCACCTTCAAGTCTTTCCAAGTGTTGGACGGTGTTGTCCCCATTACTTCCAACACATCCAATGTGAGGTTGTTGTGACAAGTCTGGAGAATGAATTCCTCAGTAATCGGATCTCGACAGTTCATCGTCTTGTTCCGGAACCTTTTGACGAAAGTATCAACCAATTCCCCATCTTTCTGTTTCTCGTCGAGCAACGACCCGATGGATATCTCGGTGTCGTCATCGAAAAAGTTGGTGAGGAATTTAGTCTCCATGTCGTCCCAGCTATTCACACTTCCTGGCTTGAGGCGGCGATACCAATCGAAGACGGCTCCACGAAGAGTACCCACGAAGGACCGTACCATCAGAGGTTCGTTATCAGAAATAACCCCCAAGTGTGATTTGAAGTAAATCACATGTTGAGTGGGTGAACCCTTCCCATCAAACGGCGTGAAGTTGATTAAGTTGAACTTCGCCAGATACGGGATTGATTCCCATTCTCTCGGGTATGGACAATAAATGCATGTCTTCTTTATCTCTTGAGCGGAAATCAACGTATTGATTTTGCTCTCCAGATTTTTGATCTTCAAACTTTCACCTATATCTTCGTTAGCATTCTCATTACCACCCCCTACATTGACGGGAGGATTATTGGCATTGTGAGCTTCATCCGCATGCGTGTCCTCATCTTCTTGATTAACCTGGTTACGACGACTTGTCTCGCCTTGCCGGTTCATCAGTGCTTGGATCTGTTGGTCATGCATTTCTCTCATATTCTGCATGGCCATCTGCATCTCGAACCTGAAGCTCTCCTGTTGTTTGGCCATGGCTTCTTCGAGAATCTTAGCTACTTGTTCCGTGCTTATCATAAATGACTCGCGGGGTTGTCCTTCACTGGACACTGTGTTATCTGATGCGACGGCAGAGCCAGCATCCGATTCTTCATCTTCTGAAGGCAGTCTTGTCCGAACCCTACCATAGGTTGCTCGTATGATGGCTCCGGACTGCAGACGAGTTACACGCCGAGGTATTTTCAGAATCGACTCGGGATTACCTTGTGTCGATGTCCTTTTGCTGGTCATATTAGTGGTGACCCTCGAAAATTCTCCATCTTCAACCACCGTTCTTCTTGGTCGGAAACGCCTAGGCCTTGGTTTTAGCGTTTCGCTACTGAGTCTTTCGAAAACTGAAACTCTTTCGGGGACTGTATTGGTGCATCTGTACTCAGACAATACTGCCCGAATGAGTTTGGAACAGGGGCACTGAGTTTCTGGTTTTCGAGGACTCCTTTTTCTGGTTTTACTCGTACCCCCAACACGATAGTACAACTCGTCAGTTTGATGATCGGAGTAACTTATCGTGTGTTGGCACGATTTCTCAGGTATAACGCTATCATCATCAGACGACAACGCTTCCTTCTGAGGATGAACTGCCTTCTTTGGGCTCTCAAGAGTCACGCGTCTTGAAACACGTCTTTGTGGGTGTGAATTTTCGACGGGCTCCTGGACTTCGATGCGCAAACTGGTACGCGTAGTTGCCCTGATCTCTTTGTCATGTTGAGGGTTGCGGCGACCCCCAGCATGTTGAATCGTTCGGGACTTCTTTATTGGGCCCAAACGTTCTTGAACTGGAGCTTTGGGAAGTGGACCGAGGCGCTCCAGAACTGACCTCCTTCCTCGGGATGGTTCTGCAGGATCTCCCGAAGAAGTTATTGGCGACTTAGGTTGGCTCGCCGGAGGTTGAGCTTGCGTTAGAGGCTGCAATGGTTGCTTCTTAGCCTGAATCGCTGTTCCAGACTTAGGCTTCCATACTTTGCGGATCGGTGGCAGCTTCTTGGCCACTTCATTCTGCAGTTTTCTACAGGCTTCTTGGACTTGAGCTCGTGCTTGCGCCGACAGCGCGCGGCGCTTGCGAATGCGCTCCTCCAGCGTCGAACGATTCCGTTTGACACGAACCCATTCCATCGTTGGCGGCTTGGAAGAGCTGCCGTTCATTGGTTGTTGAGGTTGTTTGCCTCTTCTGTTCTTCAAATCCGCCTTGTAGCGGATTCCGTCAACGGACTCCATTACCTTCGCATATTGTCACGCCAGGCGTTGACGTTGCCTTTGGCGGGCTCTCTTCGAGAGAATCACCACGCCCTCAGCGGCGGAAGAGTTGGCCAGAATAGATCTGACCTGGTTGGAGGTTGGTAGAACCTCACCCGATGCAACTTTGGCATCTATGGGGGTGAGATCTTCGTTGGTACTTTCTACCTCCTTATACCAACGGGCTTTTCTCCTGGAGGAGAATTTCTTGGACTTACGGGGGGAGGTGGATCCGGACGAGGATGACAGGTACTCCTCGAACTTTTGCTGGTCGAATTCATACTCGACCTCCTCCACGACCGGGATTGAGATCCGCGACTGCGACGCTTCGATCTCGGCAGCGAGATCATCGGCTCCCACTGTGGTCGCCAGATTGTTCGCGGTGAAAGTTGCCTTCATTGAATTCATTGCTTTCTCAAGTAATAGTTTATCGATTACAAAAGATCTGGTCTTTTTATAAGATCTGGTTACAACAAAATCAAAAAAGAAAATAAAAAATTATAACTTTCCTTTTATGCCGAACGAATCACGAAATCCTATTTTGCGGTCTCTCGCTTTCGTGGGTTCTTTGCATGCGCCGGGGTTAATCTGTGGACCACCGTGCGATCTTGGTCCGATCGGATCTACACAGTATGGCAGGTGTTATCTCACGAAGGAAATAACAGCTGAGGGGATTATTTCGCCAATGAAATAATAGCCCAAGTTATCGAAATCGACCAAGCGAATTCGAGACTCTTCTCGGGATCAAATGCCAAGCTTTGATTCGGAGGAACACCGTGTAGATCTCAGATCTGATCTCTCTCGAACTCCTGCCTTATTTGGCGTGGATGATCGCTAAGAACCAGATCTGGAAGTTGAATCTTCAAAGCTCCAAAAGTCCAAGTTCAATTCTCAATCCCGCAGAGTTTCGACTCTCCAAAATCCAACCTCTCAAAAATAAGCCCTCAAGTCCTATTTATAGGCACTCAAGGCTGTGCCTTGGCCCAAGTGGCCGAGGCACCTAGCCACCAAAAGGTGGCCGAGGCACCGAGCCACCAAAAGATGGCCGAAGCACCTAGCCACCAAAAGGTGGCCGAGGCATCGAGCCACCAAAAGGTGGCTCGGTTTTGGCCGAGTCCTCCAAATGTTGGTTTTTTTGTTTTCCGGCTTATCCGAACTCTGATTTGTTGATCTGAACTCTGATTTGGCAGTCCGGATCCTGATTTGGCAATAAATCCGCTTCGGTGTTCGAGTTTGAGTTCGGATCCTGATTTGGCAGTAAATCCGCTTCGGTTGTTCGAGTCTGAGTTCGGATCCTGATTTGGCAGTAAATCCGCTTCGGTTGTTCGAGTTTGAGTTCGGATCCTGATTTGGCAGTAAATGCGCTTCATTGCGTCTCACTTGGCTTCGATATTGTGGTTTAACGATCATTCTTGGATTCATCGCCCGATGGTTCGTTGGTTTGTCGAATCATCGTGCCGAGCTGTGTTAAGGGACCTATAAGCAGTTTTATACGCCTACACTCAACATCCAGCTCCATCTTTAACACTGGGCAAGGGCTGAGAGGCAAATAGGCTAGAGCCGTCAATGAACATGAAGGAATTTGCCAATGTGTTCATGATTCACCTACATTGCTCACTCAATGACAGGTGAAAGCTCTAGGAAAGCACTTAAGACCAAAAACATGCAATATTAGTTCTAAAAAATAACTGCTATTTAGAGTGTGATTTTCCATCTAATTGAAAAGGCAATACGAAGACGGAAGGCTACTTCAAGAACTGCTAGAAAACTAAAGGCAATCATCATGCTAGGAACATCTCAGTTCCAAATTTACATGCAATAGAAGACATTCTTCCAGTTGAGATGAACAATGATGAATTTCATTGTTCATACATATCCATTTCTTTTTTCCTTTTAAGGGTTTACAACCTAAAGCAATAATTAAATATCAATTGATTCTCAGTTCTCACACAAACCATGATGCCAATATGCATCTCTATTTCTTTCCGCTTACATCCTAACAGTCTTGAAACCACCTAGTAAAGTAAATCAATCAAGTACTTCGCGAATATGCCAAACGGAGACAAGCTTCGCAATACGTATATTAGTTAGAAAGAGGTTTTGACAATGAGCACAAGAAAAGAAATTACCTAGTTCCCAGTTCTCTGGTTTTTTCAAATGGTCAGGCTTGTAACAATTCGCTGCAGATAAGTTGGCAATCAACGACCTATTCATTCATCAATCAAAAGAACAACACTAATAAGACATCATGACAACAAGCATAATGCAATAACCAACTGCAACAAGTGAATACCCTAAAATTGAAACACGTCAGAAATGAATATGGTTACATAGGAGATTAACACAAATTAGTAAAAAATCTCTTCTTTTATCGCCTTATTTTATCTTGTTTGTAGATAACCTCTTAGCTACCTGGATTTATAAAAACATTGATAAACCTGAACTTCCTAGAAATTTAAATCGTTATGTGCTACCTTTGATTTTTCTTTTCTTTATGAACAATAATTTAAGGTAAATTTCCTATCATACTCTCTCAGACAGATAAAACCATTTTTTTGTTGAAGAAAAAAATACTTTCAATCATAAAAGATAATTATACTCCATAATGAATATTCCAGTCCTTTCTCTTGAATGTGCACAGCACATTCCCGGGAGACTAGTATTCACATATGCTAGAGAAGATATGCGATGAATCTCTACCTTTCACCTCCAACAACACAGACAGCACATGTACCGGTTGCAGCAGTCTCATCCTCACGATAGTGAACCTGTGTGATTATCATAGTAGATTTTATTTAACTTGGCCAAAAAAAGTCAACATGAAAGCAAAATGGAATGAACAAATGAACTTACATTAACACCAGCAGCTGTTGAGGCTCTCTTCATTTCTTCACCAAACTTGTCCTTTCCAATGCAACCCATAAAGCTAGTTGCACCGGGAGTTTGAAGTATCCACTGCAAAATTGAATATGACATCAGAAAACTGTTAAGTCGACAAAGCTTCATATAATACAGGAGATTCACATTCATATGTTAAATTTACCTGGGCAACCCTGATTGCATTTTGTGTAGCCCCTGAAGAGGTTAACATAATATATGGCCGAATGTTATCACATAATTTAAAATTGAATTAAGCTTTTGTGTCATAATGATTGTTTAAACCAAAATTTTACCTCCAGCAATATACTCCACACTGTACTTTGAAGCCATTTCTTCATACCTAGAAGGAGGCACAAAAAACGTCAACGTTTTGTTAACAACAAGATGGTCAATGCAACTTGCAGTAAAATTGATAGACAGGCTTACATATATCCATATAAATATAAAACTGTATGAATGCATGTTTAACTCCTAAACAGTGAAGAACGGATATATAAAGTTAGATATTCAATAGGATTCCTTATGCAGATGCTATATATGTTCGAAGGAAAGAGAAACAAAAGAAAACAAAATGTACCAATTTTTTTTCACTTGCACTACTTAAAAGAATAAACCAAAAAAGGTTCCTGGGAGATATTGAAAAACTTACATGGGCACATGCTTGTCCTCTGCGAGAATGGCATTGTTCAGCTTGATGTCATATCTGGTAAGAAGCAAGAAAATAAGCCACCGCAGCAATACAAATTGACATTCATATTTTATCATGTAAAAACAAGTTGCACATTGCTATGATCGAAGATGAATGATATGCAAAAGAAAATATCTATAGATGTTATGGGACGGTGGCATGCAAATTTTATTTTTGGTTAGAAATCTACTTTTCATCTCAATCCTGACGTTTGCCTTTGTCAGCACGAATATTGGGAATATTGGAGTTTTTGAAGCTTTATATGTGATATGTCAGTAAATGGAATATTAATCTAACCATAAGTTTTCTCTTTGTTGATATTGCTTTTTAATTTTTGCCCAATTTAACAATATCAAATCAGTTTTTGGTACTTCAAACATCAGATCTCCTAATATATTATGTTGTTAGCCAATATTAGAATGAATTTAACTGTGCTCTGCTAATAGGGGAGGGGCAACGCCAAGTTATGAATGGATCTGATGGCACACTTAAAATCTAATACATTAGGCTATCATGCAGTAACATTCACGCAACATTCTGATGAATTCCAATCATAACACATTCATTTGTGCAAAATATTTAGCATAAAAAGAAGAGAAAATGAAGCTTGCTACGTAAAAGTGAATTATTTCAAATATCTGAAATGCGTTCCGACTTTCTCTCCTTTTTGCCAATAGACGCCATAAGAAATGGCAAGCAAAAGAAAATTAAAAAAATCAAATTGACCAAGAATGCTAGAGTTTTTCATTCACATCAGCAAGGGGTTTTCACAGACGAATATATCAGTCTCATCAAACTTCAACAGTCAAATCCATTCTCCAAACCCCAAACAGGCCATAAATGTAGTAAAAAAGATCAGGTGAGTTTGAAATAGAATTAACTGTGATCTTTATGAATTCATGAACGCAGTTTGCAAACAAAACAAGTAGCGACCCCATCAACTACAAATAGAAGAAACAATGCATTTTGTTCTCCAAACAAACTATGCTCTCATGTATCTCCATGCTAGAATAATAGAAAAGTACAACTAACATATGCGGAAAAGGCAGACTGATCTGCGTCTCTGAAACCACAAATCTAACTTGTACGGCTTTATCACAAATGAATACTAACAAACAGCAGATTGTAGGAGGAACTATGCAAATATAAGGACTCGCTCGATCAGTCCACCCTGTCATCGAGTTAGATCCTCCGCGAATCCCAAAATATGTATGCAGATCTACTGAAACTAGCAGCGCAGATCCAACGACTGAGGAAATGTTAAAGAGAGAGAGAGAAAAAAAAAAGATCCCTTTCTTCTGATAAAATCAGATCTTTTGCGTCCGCAGTCCGAAACGTAACCTAAAGCCTCAACAAACTACTCATATCAACATTAGCAAGTCTGATCTACGCGCTACGAACTGAGATCTATCATCTACCACTAAAATCCGATGAGAACGAGATCTATGGCTAACCTAGCAGCAGTAAACCCGTGCAGATCTGAGAAAAGACATTCAGAAATCGATGGCTACAGCGAGAATGAGAGCATTAGAGAAGGAGATCTAGAGAGAGATAGAGAGAGAGAATGATACTTGTTGAGGAAATCCTCGTCGACGACGGCGGAGATGTCGAGGAGGGGGTTCCCCATTCCCAAAAGAATTCCCTCCGACGCCATCGCTATGGATCCTTTTTTTTTTTAACGGAGGGAGGGGGCGAAATCAAACGGGAGGCAAACGAGAGAGAGGAGGCGTGTGGGAGATGAAGGGAGGGCCGCTCGATTTATAGAGAGCGGGGTGAACTGGGTGGGGGGATGGGGTCAATGTCGGTCACCTACCCGGCTACCCCCACTCCCGCCTACGCCTGAGAGGAGAGAGGTCTAGGTTTGGTGGTGCCCACCCCTGGGCTGTGGTTCAACATTTAAATCATAATTAATTAACTAAAGTCTTGGTTGGTACGCGGAAATAAACTCAAATGAAAATGGAATGGAAGAATGATTGGATTGAAATGTATATTGGAATGAAATGATCATTCTCATTCACATTCCCATGTTTGGTATCACTAGTTCACAAGTGGTAATAGAATCTTATTTTCTAATAACGTCCTTACAACAACATAGATTTTTAATAAGATAAAAATAAACATTAATGATAATAACTAATCAAATTTTTTTATGCATAGGTTATATTAACCTAGCTATGTTTTATACTAATGCACATGTTTTCTCTCTGGTGTATGTTCCGTTTTTATTTTTTAAACAATACTCACTGTTTCTTATTCTTAAGAAATTAAAGAAAAATAAATAAAAAAAGTATCATATTTTTCATAGGTCCAAAAATAATATAAAGAATGATATCCATAATCCACAGTTATAGATATCAAAATTAACCCATTTGGTAAATTATCAATAGGGGGATAATTAAAAATTACGTAACTAATTTGATTCTCACTTGAATGGGAATGATCATTCCTTACCAATTCACTTGGAATGCTCATTCCCACAAAAAGTGGGAATGGCCATTCCAACTTCTAAAAATAGGTACGTTTGGTATCGAGGAATGAAAAGTGAGAATGACCATTACATTCCACCACATTTCCGCGTACCAAACGAGGCGTAACTGATAATATATTTATTAAATTGTGTGCTAAGTCGGTAGATCTTACCTCTCCTAATCATGCTAGAGGCCACCGCGGGCGACATGCACGGTTAGGTTTTAAGAGTCAGTATTTGGATTCTTGTGGTCAGATCAATTATTATTTGCATATAAAAAGGGTAAAAACAACTCGTACCCTCAATATCTGTATTTTTGTTTTTGAAAATCGCTTTTAAACCCCATGAAGCTCGTACTTTCGTTGATCGTTAATGAAATTGATAGTTATTTTATTGTTCTCATGTGTACGTGGACTTTTGCACTTAGGGATCCACACACAGTAATTTCTTTGAATTCTTCTTCTAGTAAATTTTTTTTGTAATTTTACAAAAGAGGCGCTTTGAAGAAAAAACCTTTGAAACTCGTACTTTCGTTGATCGTTAATGAAATTGATAGTTATTTTATTGTTCTCATGTGTAAGTGGACTTTTACACTTAGGGATCCACACACAGTAATTTCTTTGAATTCTTCTTCTAGTAAATTTTTTTGTAATTTTACAAAAGATGCGCTTTGAAGAAAAAACCTTTGAAACTTTGATTCCTTTTTCTCTTCCTCTTTCAGTACCTAGATATATAATCATTCTCCCTTTAAAAGAGAGAGTATGAGAAAAACTTTTTCTACCCAAAATACCCTTCATCTATCATAAATTTAACAAAATTAACCTTTTGTTTTGTACGTTATCCTAAAATCAGAAATCAAAAGATTAGTGGGTCTTTTGGGTTTCTCGCGGGAATTTATTAGGAAGCTATTTTTACCGCCTTCATAACTCACCTACCCCTCTCTTTCTCTCTCAGATATGCCATTATTTACCTGATTCTAGAAAAACCCTAATTTTGATTCTCTCCAAAAAAACCACAAATCAACCAGAAAAAATCACGGGTCTTCATGAAGAACCGTAGAGAAATCATGGGTTAGTGTTTCTTTTATCTCGATCTCTACATATAGTTGTGGATTGAGGTTTTAATTTATACTCTCTGGCTCAATGTGGTCTCATCTCTTTAGATTTCCTTCTTGAACTGCATCTTGTTCAAAGATCTCCTTTTGAAAGGTATAAAACCCTAATTTATAGATCATATATTGTCAGTTAGTTCCCCCCCCCCCATCTTTTGGGTAAAATTTACTCTGTTGTAAATAGATCTTC
>BQKN01000975.1:285299-316619 GCA_022839385.1 Asparagus kiusianus
TGGGCAATTTCTGCATCTGCTAATGTAAAACAATGTGCCTTTTGTTTTTCTTCTGATGATCTGCCCTTATAGGATTTAGGTGACCAGAACCAATACAACTGGAGCACAGTAATCATATAATGTGAAATATCATGAGCCTTTGAGTCAACTACAATGTTCGTCCCAGATAGGTGGCAGGTTAGTATCAACATAAGCTGTGGCAGCATCTATGAAGGTGAGCAGTTTTAACAGTTATGTCTCACAGTTACAGCTGCCTATTGTTCCATACAAAATTATGCGGGTTGCATCACATCAGGAATCCCACTGTCCAATGATATGTTCGTTGACATGATGCGGTGGAAATGAGGTTAATGTGGGTTCAAGTTCATCTGGCTCGGAATACAAAAAATGCAAGATGTGATTGGCTGCTTGCAGTTACAGAACCTTAATTAAATCAAAAGCCAAAAATAGCAGGGATTCAGGTACAAGATTCATTCATTTCAAGCTTACATCTTGTCAGCTAATTATTTATCCTCAAATACAGTTTATAGATGAATAATTACTACACCTAGGAAAAACACATATATTTCACATTCTTATGTTTAGAAAAGTGTCCTTGCATATGTTATTACACTGCTACCTGCTAAATTGTCAAGATATCAATAGCCATGCATTTGTGCGCTTTTCATATCAGGATTCAAGGAACAGAGTAAAAAGTAATAGGACTAAAATGAAGCAAGAATGAGAACTTGTCGACTACGCATACAAACAAATTCCATCTTGTGCGTGTACTTTGATTTCCTTCGAAACCTGATAAACCTCTATTGGAAGCCTTACTTGTTCATATTTCTCGCTTCTGCATTGGCTTGCAGAATAAAACAGTACTTGCGTATTAGAATCTACTCACATCAAAGCAGGAAAGTTTTTCAAAATTAAGAGTGAAGACGAAACATACTACTTCATTGAGAGGGAATAATGTAAACTTACTTTTCTCTCTCTCCCTCTCTATATATATGTGTGTGTGTAAGAAAATGCACTGTAGATGCATATGGAAATGCTTGGAAAAGATTCTATAAATTCCGAAGAAAATACGTATTGTTGATGCAACACGGAAATACGAGGAATGTATGAGGGTTAGGGTAGGACAAAGGATCTGTTGGTAGGACAGAGAAGTTGACATTATAGACCATGTCCTGCCCTTGATTTGATGTTAGAATAATGTGAAAGAGAGGTTTGAAGGATGAAGAAAAACGAGAGATGGAGAAACTAGAGGGCAGGACGAAGAAGGTAATATGAAGGTAGCTTAGAGGGTGTTTGGTGGAGCTTATTTTTTGGTCAAAATAGATTTTAAGCTAGACTTTTCACGTCTACATGTTTGGTAAAATCCAAGATAAGCTAGCTTTCAACTCCTACTTAGAAAGGTTGAGGTTCCCTAACGTCTGAAAAGCTTATAAGCTCATTTAAGTAAGCTAGGTTTGACCAAGTAAATGACTATTCTACCCATATATTTTTAATAACATTTTTATCAAAAAAAAAACCAAAGGCCATCAAAAGCCATCATAACTTATAAGCTTAAAAAAAGAAGCCCTCCTGATCACCCTCGCCTCATTTCTTTTATTCAAAATATTAGCAATTAGAAATGGCAAAACGGTCACAAAAACTCACATGAAAATCAAATTACACTCCCGGGTTAATAGAATTGAGGTGGTCATAAAATTTAGTTGTCATAAAATTTAGCAATTTTGTTTTTGAGGACATCTTAAACTTTGTTATTGTGTATCAAACTTTACTGGCCTGTCACATGTTAGATATTTGGATGCCATCATACCCATGAATTCTGACCAAGAACAGGACTTATGAAGCACATACTCAACAGTTAAGAAAATTGAAGTATCTAGCTTAAATTTGGAACATATATTTACCGTTCTTGGTCTAAGCAGACATCCCATCAGGACATCACGGTTATTCTACAATTATATGCAGTTATGAATGTATATTAAAAAACTAAATAGACCCTAGTTAATTTGGTTCCATACCTATCAAATCTTTATCCATTACAGTTCAGCGTTACAATGAAGTATGGGAGTTTTACAATTGAGTTAGAATAGTTTTTTCGATATAAACCCGTGTTGCAATCATGATAATTTGACAAGCCTATCAATTTCTTGTTGTGCGTAGTGGAAATTTCGACAGAGTTTCTGATGCACAATAAGAGAGAAAGATCAATAAAAATTTCTGTCTCACCAAGGAAACAAGAATCTGAAGCGGATATCTCAACAAAGTGAGATATCGGCTCTTCCTCTCATCAGTTCTAGGACTGATTTGTCGAGGGATCCTAAAAACTATTACAATGGCCACAAACACAAACAAACCAATTTTTACGTGGTTCAGCAAACTGTCTACGTCCACGGGGCAAGGAGGGGGGAGATCTACTATTAGAAGGAGTGATACAACTAGGGTTTACAATCTCACAAACTAAACCCTCACAAACTCTCAGATCCCTCACACAAATACTCTCTCAAAAGGAAAAAAGACTCTTTGCACGCCGCCCAAAAAGAACGTTGCCTTTGCACAGCCGCCAAAATTCTTATCCTCTGCCCGCGCCCTGCCTTTGCACTGCCTGCACACTGCCCAAGCCAAAAAGAACCACGTCGCTGCCTTTTTGTTTACTTTTGCCCCCTGATCGCTTGCACTAACCCCAGCCGAAAAAGAAATCCTCCTTTGCACACCTCTGAAAAATACCCTAGCATGGGTATTTATAGGAGATCGTGCCCGAATAATGGGCCTCACAAAGAAAACCGCCCACTGGATCTTAGCAAAAAAAAAAGAAACAGCTGGGCAATAGCCTCCCACGCGGTTTATTTTCGCCTGTTGTATCTTAGCCTATCCTCTCATGCGGTTTGCTTTCGCCTGCTGGATCTTAGCCTATCCTCCCATTCGGTTTGCTTTCGCCTGCTGGATCTTAGCCTATCCTCCCATTTGCATACTTGATCTCTTCGCGCGTTTCCCAACTCTTCACGTGAATTCGTTCACGTGGGTTTACAATTCTCCACCTCGGTGAAGTTTTTCTCAAAACTCAGCTGACACCAACCAAACCAAATTTCTCATTTGTTACGTCTAGTACGAAGTGAAACAATTCACGACAACGGACTCGATCCACAATAAGTCGAGACGCAAACGGGAGTGTGAACACTCTATTAAACGTCGATGTCTACTCACCAAATCGGTCTCACCTCCATCAAAATCAACTAATCCAACCGGCTGCATCGTAAAGACTTCCTACGTATCCTCTTGCCCAAGGAATCAAGCCTCACGTAGTTCACCTAAATGGCCGCGAACGACCTCAATCCAATAGAAGAGTTCGCAACCATTCTCCAATATCATCAACTCTGCGGCTGATAGTACCTCCAATGGCCTCAAGCACCTCCACGTGAGGTGAACCAATGGCCATATTCAAACTACATCTATCATCTGCACTCGAATAAAAAACCAACTCATCATCTGCATCTAAAACCAAATGATCTCCAAACTGTGTCACCTCAGCTGGAATCCCAAACGATGCAGAATGATCTGGAGTATATGGAATAATCTCCACCCAATGTAAAGTAGCATCAATCTCCACCTGTTGCGATACAACTAAGGTCTGTCTAAAATTCTCCACCCGCTGAGAGTCAAATAGCTCCCTTATCGAAGCCTCAACCGAAGTGACACTACCAGACCTATCTTCCAATAAAGTTTTACCTCTAATCACAGCAGTTGACAACTCTTTAATAGAATGACCCAAATATGTCGAAGCCTCAGCTCAGAAACTCTTTTGCAGACCATTGCTTGACAACAAATACCGATCCTCTTCCAGTAAGGCACGGTTCTCCGAGTTTGCCACCCTATCTAGTTGCCCTAAGATTTTCTTTCCAACGAAGTGTCTTGAAATACCGTGAGCTCGGCTCTAATACAGAAACATGTCCATCTTGTACCTCCCATCAAAATCAGAATGAAGTATCTTCACTTTTCTGTCCATCTTACACTTCTTCAAATTGTTAGAGACTACTAGGACTTAATCCATAGGGGATTTGGTTGCAACCCAAACATATCTAGAACAGCCACCAACAAAGGAAACCAAACTTCTATTACCTCCCAATGATGTCCCATTGGAAGCCCCTCAAACATCCACGTGAACTCCTCTAGAAAGACCCTTAGCTCGGTGAATAGATGTGCCAAACTTCACATCGGTCTTCTTGCTCATATCAATATGTTCACTGGATTTCAAACTGCAGGTCTTTGTACCCTTTTTCAATCTATACGAGGAATCAATACTGGAATAGCTAAGTCCCAAATGCCACAGTCTAGTCGAATCAATAGAAGTCGCCAGTTCTCCACCTGGCTCTATATCTCCAGTCAAATAATACAGGTTATTCCTCCTGACGCCTTTCATCACAATCCGATAGTCTTCCACAATTTTAAGAACTATGTCCTCAAATCGAACATTCAGACCCTCTCCAACCAAAGCTCCAATCGAGATCAAGTTCTTCCTCAAAGAAGGAACATATCTCACATCATTTAACTCTCTAACAGTCCCGTCAAACATTTTTATACGAATTCTTTCTATCCTAAGGATCTGGCATGCACGGTTATCAGTCATGTACACCACATCACTATCCAGCTTCTCAAAACTAAAGAATCATTCCCTTCTAGGGCACACATGATAGGTCGCACCACTATCCAACATCCACTCTGATTCCTCTGAATAGCTCCATGTAGGACTGATAGAAAGCGAATAAATAGAAGAGTCAGAAATATTACCATCAGATACGATGTTTGCTTCTGATGATGGTTGCTTTTTTTTTCCCTTCTGCTTATTCTTCATCCATTCGTCGAGCTTTGAGCAGTCTTTCTTTTAATGACCAGTCTTCTTGCACCAAGCATACTGATCTTTTCCAATTGTAGGATGTCTTGTTCTAGACTGTGATTTCTAATTCTTTCGGTTTGGACCCTTCCCTCTTGCGCCAACGCCTCTGCTATCGACCCAGTTGAAGTTTCATTATCCTTCTTCCGAAGCTGATAATTCATCAATGCAGCAGTGACCTCACTATATGAAATAGATGCCTTCCCATTAATCAGAGTAAGGACGAATGTCTCATATTCCTCGTCGGACAAGGAACTCAACAACAGCAACGCCTTATCCTCATCTTCAATCATGACATCCACATTCGTCAAATCCGTAAGAAGCTTCGTGTAGTGATTCATGTGATCTCTAATGGAGGTTCCTTTTTTCAATTGGAAACGATAAAGCCTCCTCTTCAAATACAAGCGATTTTTCACACTCTTGGTTAAATACTTGCTTTCGAGAATCTCCCAAATCTTCTTCGCAGAAGTCTCATTCATCACATTATATTTTAGATCTTAAGTCAAACAAGACCTAATCACACCACACCCCGTTCGATTCATCTTCTTCCAAACATTCTCTTCAATGTCATCTGGCTTGCCATCTAACTCCAAGGTATCCTCCAAATTCTGCGCATTCAGCGCATCCAAAACCTCGCATCTCCATAATCCAAAGTTGTTTGTGCCATTAAACTTCTTCACATCTATCTTCATAGAGTGGATATTCAAACTCTGAATGGTCTTCGCGTCAGAAACACCACCCTCGACACCCAAAGCACCTTCTTTCCCCGATATCTTTCTCAACACACCAACGAACGAAGAATAGATCCAAGATTGAAAAGATATAGTCTTTACCAAAAGATCCCACCTTTATCACCAAACGAAGCCCTAGACGAACTTTCAAATTGATCTACTCCTCCAACCAAACCCTAGATTTGGAACTTGGGCTCTGATACTACTTGTTGTGCGCAGCGAAAATTTCGACAGAGTTTCTGGTGCACAATAAGAGAGAAAGATCAATAAGAATTCTTGTCTCACCAAAGAAACAAGAATCTGAAGCGGATATCTCAACAAAGTGAGATATCGGCTCTTCCTTTCATCAGTTTTAGGACTGACTTGTCGAGGGATCCTAAAAACTATTACAATACCCACAAACACAAACAAACCAATTTTTACGTGGTTCGACAAACTGTTTACGTCCACGGGGCAAGGAGGGGGGATCTACTATTAGAGGGAGTGATACAACTAGGGTTTACAATCTTACAAACTAAACCCTCTCACAAACTCTCAGACTCCTCACACAAATACTCTCTCAAAAGGACAAAAGGACTCTTTGCACGTCGCCCCAAAAGAACGCTACCTTTGCACAGCCGTCGAAATTCTTATCCTCTGCCTGCGCCCTGCCTTTTGCACTACCTGCACGCTGCCCAAGCTAAAAAGAACCTATGCACGTCGCTGCCTTTTTGTTTACTTTTACCCCCTGATTGCTTGCACTAACCCCAGCCGAAAAAGAAATCCTCCTTTGCACACCTCTGAAAAATACCCTAGCATGGGTATTTATAGGAGATTGTGATCGAATAATGGGCCTCACAAAGAAAACCGCCCACTGGATCTTAGCAAAAAAAAAAAAAAAAACAGCTGGGCAATAGCCTCCCGCGCGGTTTATTTTCGCCTACTGGATCTTAGCCTATCCTCCCATTCGGTTTGCTTTCGCCTGCTGGATCTTAGCCTATCCTCCCATTTGCATACTTGATCTCTTCACGCGTTTCCCAGCTCTTCACGTGAATTCGTTCACGTGGGTTCACATTTCTTAGTGCAATATGAAGCTGTTAAAGAATCTTGAGGGAAGTATGCAAGTATTGGGGACTTAAGATTTTATTGAGTGTCTTGACGGTAGATAATTGATATGTCAACTAGAAGCATTTCTATTAAGGTTATGCTTTTGCAATTTGATTTTTGTTTTGTTTTTGTTTTTAGAGATGGTTCCATTACGCATTTAACAAAGCCTTCAGTGGAGCACCCATTTTGAGTACTCATATCATCAATAATACTACAAACATTTTAAATTCATAATTCTGTGTCAAAGTTAATGTGGCAGCTTCTTCGACCAATAAGTTTGACTTTGAATAATATATTACTTTTGTTTCAGCTTCTAACACTTTCCAGGTTAACCTTCTCGAGGCCTACCTTTTCTTCCTCCAATGGACCTGCAATCTGCATAGTACATCCACAATGGTAGCTTTAGTCCCAATGCTTCATCCGATCTATAACAGTGCTGCAGTATTAACAAACAGTTCTCATTGGCCTCTCATAAGTCCGAGTTTCACTTCCTGTTAGAAGTAACCCTTCTTGACCAACTTCCCTTCTTGACCAACTTCCGTTCCTCTATTTCATATCATGGGCAAGTCCACTGTAAAATGGATTACTGATGAATCCTCAACCCTACTTGTTAATTTAACTATTCAAGTGATTATCTGCCGTTTATGGAAAGCAGTGTCCTGTCTTTGCAATCCCATGAATCCTTTGCTTCTTAGTTTTGATTTAGCTAAAACTTTGAACAATGCATTAAAAGGTAAGGAGGCAAAAGCTAATACGAGGAGACTTATGACTGGAATAGCTTGAGGTGACAAATATTTTAGAATGGGAAGCTAACTATGGATTCTCTGGACTATAAGGTGAGATGATGTGTAGTATTGAGTGAAATATACGTACAATTAAAGACCACAAACAACATACTATTCTGGCGTTGTGAATCAATCTATGCTTAGATTACGCAATGCAATAATTGTATGCTGTACTTAGTCTTGAATTGTGTCTGTATCTCACTCAATTCAACACATCTTGTTGCCTCATGGTCAAGAGCATCCATAGTTTGATTCCTCGTCTCTTTACTTGTCCCTATTCAAACTATCCCTGTCATAAATCTCCTCACATGTATTTGCTTTGTATTCTTAGCTTTGATGGATTTTTCAAACTTTCAGCTCAAGCTTTTCCGGATGTAGATTCCTCCTTTATTAAACTTGATTTTTCATAGTTTCACTTGATTCCTCATACTTCATTTTGTGAGTCTAAGTTTGTTTCAGAAATTTCTTGGTTCTGTACTTGAGTTTGACTTTCAACTTCATTTTGAGTCTTTTCCACTTCGATTTCTTCTCCCCGATTTATTTGTCCGGGTGTGGTGGTAGTCCCCCGTCTCCATAAAGTAAGCATGCACAATTTCTTTGAGGGGATTAATTATGTTAGATTAATCTTGTTAAACGTTATTTTTTTTGTATTTACTTCTGCATTTGATCTGGTCACTAGTTTGACCTATTCCCTAGGATGACCTATTCTCTAGCTGAGCTATTCTTTAGGAAGCAACGTAGCCAAGAGATTAGCAAGGAAACCGTTGCACTTTGATTTGTATAAAAGGGACCCTAAGCCCTCAAATAACAATATGTTCTCTCCTATTTTAATTCTTCTCCTTTTCTACTTAGTTCTCCAAGCAAAGCTGTTTTTTGTCTACATTTGGTATCAGAGCCAGTTGTATGCCAAAGATTATGCCGAAGAGCAGTACCTCAAGCGGTGATGACGCGGCTTCCTCAACAAAGCTGATGAGGGAGAACACCGGTGTCTCTCTCCACTATCCGATGTTGTCCAAGACAAATTACGCGGTGTGGACAATAAAGATGCGCGTGTACCTGCAAGCACAAGGTGTGTGGGACGCCATCCAGCCCGGAATCGACGTGGAGACAAGGAAGGACAAGATGACGTTCGCCGCCATCTATGAAGCTATTCCCGAGGAGAATCTTTTTCTCATAGCGGAGAAGGAGACTGCGAAGGAGGCTTGGGAGACGCTCAAGACGAAGTACGTCGGTGCTGATCGAGTGAAGCAGGCGAAGCTACAAACTCTAAAGAGTGAGTTTGAGACCCTCCGCATGAAAGAAGCGGTGACAATTGATGACTTCGCTGATAGGTTGACAGCCATTGTCAGCAAGTCCGTCGGGCTCGGCGGCAAGATCGAAGAAAGCACCATCGTCAAGAAGTTTCTGCGTGCCGTCCCCAACAAGTACCTCCCCGTTGTAACGTCAATCGAGCAGTTTTCCGACTTGACAACGATGGCATTGGAGGAGGCGATTGGTCGCCTCAAGACCTTCGAGGAGAGGATTCGAGGTGCTGGTGGCGAGGAAGATGAACATCTTCTACTCACGAAGGTCGAGTGGAAGGCTCGTTTGAAAGAATCCGATGAAGGGTCATCATCAAACATGTCCAACGGGCGCGGCAAAAGAGCTTGGCGCGGGCGCGGGCGCGGGCGCGGCCGTGGCCGCGACACTGGGCGTGGAGAGGAGTACCGTGGAGTAGAGCACATTGAGGAGAAGAAGAAGTTTGACAAGACGAAGGTCAAGTGCTTCAATTGCGGCATCCTCGGACACTACTCAAGAGATTGCCGCAAACCGCGGCGAGAACGCCAGGATCAGGTGAATCTTACACAGGCTCAGGATGACGAGCCCACGCTGCTAATGGCGAAGGTTTGCACGCTCACAAGGTCGTGGATGTCCCGACCAGCGACATCATGCTCAACGAGGTTCATGCGCAAGTGTACCTTGGCCGGGCAGAAGAGTACCACGACGACGTTTGGTACCTGGACACCGGGGCAAGCAACCACATGTCCGGGTGCAAGGAAAGCTTTACCGAGTTGGACTCCAACATAAAGGGCTCGGTGAAGTTTGGAGACGGTTCCGTCGTCGGTATTTGTGGGCGCGGAACGGTGTTGTTCACATGTCACAACGGTGAGCACCGCGTGCTAACAGACGTCTACTACATTCCAAGGCTCCGCAGCAACATAGTGAGCCTTGGACAACTCGACGAACACGGCTGCCAGATACTTATCGAAGACGGTGCGCTATGGATTCGCGACCGACAACGACATCTGCTTGTTAAGGTAAAAAGGACCAAGAACCGCTTGTATGTGCTTAATCTTGATTTGGTACAACCTGTGTGTTTGGCAACTAGGTGCAATGAAGATGCGTGGCGGTGGCACGCGCGCTACGGACATCTGAATTTTCAGGCTCTCCGAAAGCTAGCGCAACATGGCATGGTTCGTGGGCTGCCACAGATTGATCAGGTGGATCAAATATGTGACGGCTGCCTTGTGGGCAAACAAAAGCGAGCTCCATTCCCACAGGAGGCGAACTCTCGCGCGGAGAACGTGCTGGACCTGGTACATTGCGACTTGTGCGGGCCCATCACACCGGCTACACCAGGAGGCAAGAAGTATTTCCTGCTCTTGGTGGATGATCTCAGCCGATACATGTGGCTGACACTGCTAGAGTCCAAAAATATGGCAGTGGCGGCCATTAAACAGTTCCAGGCGGGAGTTGAGCTTGAAGCTGGACGCAAGCTGAGGGCTCTTCGCACCGATCGCGGCGGTGAGTTCACGTCTACGGAGTTCGGCGAGTACTGTGGGGACCGCGGCCTCAAGCACTTCCTCACAGCACCATACTCGCCGCAGCAGAACGGCGTCGTCGAGCGGCGAAACCAAACAGTAGTCGCAATGGCCAGGAGTCTGCTTAAGTCCAAGGGGATGCCAGGAAGGTTTTGGGGTGAGGCTGTCACGACGGCGGTATATATCCTCAACCGTGCACCAACCCGCAGCGTCAACGGCAAGACCCCCTACGAGGCGTGGTACGGGAGACGTCCGAATGTACACGACGTCTGAATGTACACTACTTCCGTACATTTGGATGCATTGGACACGTGAAGGTTGTGAAGCAAAATGTGAAGAAGCTGGATGACAGGAGCACGCCCATGGTGTTCATTGGCTACGAGCCTGGATCCAAGGCGTATCGGATGTACGATCCGGTCGGCAGAAGGGTAAATGTGAGCCGTGACGTCGTGTTCGACGAGGAGGCAAAATGGGAGTGGAGTAAGTCAGGGGGTGACGAGAAACTGATTGCTCCTAGTGAGATATTCACCGTGGAGTACACTTCCCATTCTGTCGCATGTGAGGGTCGTGACGACATGCTGACTAATAGGAGTGGCGAAGCGCCAGTACCTACTACGCCAAGTCGCGCGTCTGACAATGAACCGCTGACGCCGTTGTCTTCTCCTAGCATGCTCACACCGATGGCGACACTAGTTGCACCCGGTGGCGTTGAATTGCAACTCCACCAAGCAATGTTTCGCCTACCTCGGATGGTGTAGTGCCGCGGCACCGCACGTTGACGAACATCTACCAGAACACATCCGAGATTGAGCACGAGTACGACGAACTGTGCCTTATGGTGGCCGAAGAACCTGGGAGTTTTGCAGAAGCCAAGAAGCACAAGTGCTGGCGGCACGCGATGCAAGAGGAGATAAAATCCATTGAGGAAAATGAGACTTGGCATCTCACCAATCTGCCAAGCGGGTGTCAACCCATAGGTTTAAAATGGGTTTACAAAATCAAGAAGGACTCGCACGGTGCTGTGGTGAAGCACAAGGCACGGCTCGTCGCAAAAGGATATGTACAACGGCAGGGCGTGGATTTTGAGGAAGTATTCTCTCCGGTTGCTCGTCTTGAAACGGTGCGACTGCTCATAGCATTGGCAGCTCATGAAGGTTGGGAATTGCATCACATGGATGTCAAATCGGCATTTCTCAATGGTGTTCTTGAAGAGGTCTATGTAGCCCAGCCACCCGGTTTCGTAGACGAGAACAATGAGCAAAAGGTGTTGAAACTCAGGAAAGCGCTCTATGGCCTGCGTCAAGCGCCTAGAGCATGGAACTCGAAGCTTGATAGCAGTCTCATGTCAATCGGGTTTGAGAGGTGTCCATCGGAGCATGCTGTGTACAAAAGAGGTATTGGCTCATCTAGTTTACGTGTGGGTGTGTACGTCGATGATCTTATTATCACAGGATCACATCCGCAAGAAATCAGCAAGTTCAAGGAGGAGATGAAGAAATTGTTCAGCATGAGCGACCTGGGTTTGTTGAGCTACTACCTGGGCATAGAGGTGCAACAGACCGGCGACGGTGTCACCTTGAACCAGTCGGCCTATGCACTGAAGATCTTGGAGAAGTGTGGCATGGTTGGCTGCAATCCGTGCCAAGTTCCCATGGAAGCAAGACTCAAGTTAAGCAAGGTGAGCACCAGTCCTCCAACAGATGCCATGTTCTATAGAAGTGTCGTGGGAAGCTTGAGATATCTGGTGCATACACGGCCGGACATTGCCTACTCGGTGGGGTACGTGAGTCGTTTCATGGAGGCTCCAACTACTGAGCACCTAGGGGCCGTGAAACACATTTTGCGGTACATCTGTGGTACTCGCAATATGGGCTGCTACTATGGGAGGAGGAAAGAAGAAGGACCACACTTGATCGGGTATAGCGACAGCGACATGGCAGGTGATGTCAATGACCGCAAGAGCACAACAGGTGTGTTGTATCTGCTCGGGAGGAGCCTTATCAGCTGGCAATCTCAGAAGCAGAAGGTGGTGGCGCTATCGTCCTGCGAGGCGGAGTACATTGCTGCTACAACTGCGGCATGCCAAGGAATTTGGCTAGGACGTCTTCTCGGTGAGTTGATGAGGAAGGAGCCAACCAGCGTCACACTCAAAGTGGACAACAAGTCAGCTATATCCTTGCGCAAGAACCCTGTTTTCCATGACCGAAGCAAGCACATCGATACCCGCTATCACTTCATTAGGGAGTGCGTTGAAGGAGGTAAGATTGCGGTTGAGTACATCAACTCGGATGATCAACTTGCCGACATTCTAACGAAACCTCTCGGGCGCATCAAGTTCCTGGAGATGCGCAAGAAGATTGGATTGATTGAAGTCAAGAAAATGCAACAAGATTAGGGAGTGATTGTTAGATTAATCTTGTTAAACGTTATTTTTTTTGTATTTACTTCTGCATTTGATCTGGTCAC
Organism: Asparagus kiusianus; assembly: GCA_022839385.1. Lineage (NCBI taxonomy): Eukaryota > Viridiplantae > Streptophyta > Magnoliopsida > Asparagales > Asparagaceae > Asparagus > Asparagus kiusianus. The sequence goes on from BQKN01000975.1 coordinate 298,051, forward strand.
TAGTTTGACCTATTCCCTAGGATGACCTATTCTCTAGCTGAGCTATTCTTTAGGAAGCAACGTAGCCAAGAGATTAGCAAGGAAACCGTTGCACTTTGATTTGTATAAAAGGGACCCTAAGCCCTCAAATAACAATATGTTCTCTCCTATTTTAATTCTTCTCCTTTTCTACTTAGTTCTCCAAGCAAAGCTGTTTTTTGTCTACAAATTATGGGTATCTAGTTCTGTATGCCCGTTTGTGCTCTTGTCATACATTCTTCTGGTTACCATCAAAAGTTCCCGCAATATAAGTTCATCAAGAACATTATATTGTCATGAAGAGATTGAATAAAGAAGAGATGAGAGGGTCACTTTTAAGTGCTAGAAATGATGCTGGTTTCTGTAGAGATTGCAAATAGAAGTTCAGAATCTTCTGGAGGAAAATTTTAGATCACAAACTAGAATCAATCCATGATCTTCTGCACGCAATTAGCTCATGTATGGAATCATATGATCACCATGAAACAGACGTGAATACAAGGTATGAACGTGGGGGGGACACAGGACAGTGGCATGCCCACTGTACCTTTCCCATGCTCTCATGATGGGTGTGGGAACGAGCATGAGACTCTCTCTGTCCGGCCCATGCTCACAGCCCCCCCTTAGAGCCCTTTAGCCCTCTCTTTGTTGAGCTGTTTCCAGCTAGGTACCCATTTCCCCTTCTCCTATAAATAGGAGAGGTAGTGAAGAGTGAAGTGTGTGCGGGAAAAATCTTGTGTGGGTTAAGTGAGGTTTGAAAGAAAAGAGAGAGTGAGTTGAGAGAGAACTTGTAATAAGTTTGGTATTCTCCTCATAGTGAAACCCCCCTCCCGTGGACGTAGGCAAGTTTGGCTAACCACGTAAATCTCGAGTCTGTATTGTCTTAACTGTGAGTTTGTCATTGCTTGTATGTTCCCTCAACATTTCAGTCCTAGAACTGATGAGAGGAAGAGTGTATATTTCACTTTGTTAAAATATTTCACTTTCTATTCTAGTTTCCTTTGAGAAACAAGAATATAGAGGTTGACTTGTGCTTTTGTGAAAACAAAAGCTAGAGCTCTTTCTTAGGTGATTTCGCTTCCGCGGCGTGATGGCGTGACTCTGCGCCCAACACAAGGCATGTTGTGGAGGACCATGTGAACAGAAGTAGTTTGAAATCATCATAACCTGATCATCAGAAACAAGAATAGAAGCAGGAAAAAGTAGTCAGTGGTGTGCTCCAAGAAATATTTTTACCAAAGATTTATTATTGCAAGAATTAGAAAAGCCGATATGAGGGAGAGTGCTAATGGTAAAATGTGCTTTGGATGGACAGACCCGGTAGAACAAGTATCATAGGAACGAAATATTTTGGAGACCCTCGAAAATAAAATTTAATACAAACATCTTACCTTCGAATAAGAGGAAGAATTGGAAGAAAGAGTCATAAAGGAGACTTCGGATAATGGACAGAAGTATCAGACGGAGAGGCTTAGAGTGTTTTATGATATACTAAAATGTGCTCAGAACAGGTGGTAGAGAAAAAAAGCGCCTCTTCTGTTCGAAAGACAAATGGATATTCTACCTTAACCCCAGTGTCAACAATTACGAAGTGCAATATGCAAATACTCCAAGACTGAATGTATCCACAATACCTGCACATTTGGTAAATATCCTGGGTGAGGCTACTGAGGCCAGATCTGTGCATGTTGTGCACAGGCAATTCACTGAGTCTGGGTGTCCTAATGAAAATATCACCTGGATTCTTGTTCAAGGTCATAAACCCAATAAGCAGTGCAACTATAATGATGTTCTCAGTGCATCAAGCAAAAAGTTTTCAGGCAACTCCTTGCCATTGAAGAATTTAGTATCTGACCCCTCTACTGTTGATAGAGGGTCTTCTATGAAATGAATCTATCTTTCTGGAATGTGAGAGGGTTAAATAAACCCTCTAAACAAATGTTGATCAAGCAACATGTGCAGTTCTATCACCTCTCCTTTATTTCTCTCCTGGAAACTAAAATCAAGGAAGCTAATATGCTGAATACAACAAGAAGAATTGCTAAGGGCTTGAACTGGCTTTCCAATGTTAGTAGTTCTGAGAGGGCCAGGATTATTATACTATGGGATCCCAATATTTTGGATGTGCAACTTGTAAATCTCTCTAGCCAGCAGATTTCATGCAAAGTAAACTCTACTGATGGAAGGTTCTCATGTGTGATATCATCAGTATATGGCTATAATAATATGCAAGCAAGGAAGGAGCTATGTCTGAATTGTCTCTAATTCACAATTTAGTTGGCAGCATACCTTGGCTTGTAAGTGGTGATTTTAACACTGTTCTTTGTAATGAAGAAAAACTGGGAGGCTCTGTTTTAACTGATGCTGATACAAATGACTTCAGTTCTTTTATAGAGAATTGTCATCTCTCCCATCTGAAAACTATAGGATGTTTCTTCACTTGGAATAACAAGCAAGATAAGGATACAAGAGTATGGAGCCGTCTGGACAGAGCTTTAGTAAATGAAGACTGGATTCATCAACTAAACTCTAGTCATGTGGAGTACATGTTACCCAATTTTTCAGACCACTCTCCAGCTGTTGTCTCAATTTATGAAAATTGCTCTCAAGGTAAAAAGCCCTTTAGATTTTTTAAAATGTGGACAGAGCACTCTGATTTTCTACCCACTATTTCTGCCATATGGAATTCTCATGTTCGTGGCTTTCATATGTATTCTGTATGCACAAAACTTAAAAAGCTAAAAGAAGCTTTGAAGTCTCTGAACAAAAGGCATTTTGGGAATATTAGTGAGCAGGTCATTAGAGCTAAGACTGAGCTAGAAGAAATTCAAAAGAATCTCCAGGCTGATCCTCTTAACTCAGATTTCATAAAGCAAGAAAGGAGATCTATTCTTCTATACAACAAGCTCTTAGATCATGAATTATCTTTCTATCAACAAAAAGCAAGGATTGCATGGTCTATCCAGGGAGACAGGAATTCTAAGCTCTTTCATTCTGCCATTAAAGCTAATAGGCATAATAATAGAATTCTGACTCTCTATAATAGCCAAGGTTCTAGACTTACTGATGGGGATGAAATAGCAAAGGAGTTTATCTCTTTTTATAAGAGCTTGATGGGTACTGCTGTGCATACTACTGAGCCTGATGATCAAATTATACAGCAGGGCTCATGTCTGAATGCTTGTCAGGCAAGTGAGCTATCTAAGGCTGTTACCAAAGATGAAATTAAGAGAGCAGTTTTCTCTATGCCAGACAATAAAGCCCCAGGCCCTGATGGATATAGTGCATCCTTTTATAAATCTGCATGACCAATTATTGGAGATGAGATCTCATTAGCAGTTAGTGAGTTCTTTAAGTCTGGGAAACTTCTGGGTGCTGTAAATTCCACTTCGATCACTCTTGTTCCAAAGATAAATTGTCCAAAATCTCCTGCTGACTACAGACCTATTTCCTGCTGCAATTGCCTCTATAAAATCATCTCGAAAATTTTGACAAATAGAATTCAGGCTGTTATGGGGATTGTAGTAAACGAAGCTCAAAGTGCTTTTGTGAAGGGTAGGCAAATTTCAAACAACATCCTTCTAGCTCTTGAACTGATGAAGAACTATGGAAGGAAACATTTATCACCAAGGATCATGATTAATATAGATATCAGGAAAGCTTTTGACTCTATAAGTTGGAATTTCATTAAAGTAATTATGAAGGGACTTGGATTTCCTTTGGTCTTTATCAACTGGGTTATGAGCTGTATTTCAAATCCAAACTACTCAATTTCCCTAAATGGAAGTCTACATGGTTTCTTCAAGGGACAAAGAGGACTGAGGCAAGGGGATCCTCTATCCCCCTACCTGTTCATTCTTGGAATGGAGTATCTGACGAGAAGTCTGAATATGCTGAAGTTTGACAAAAACTTTAAGTTCCACCCCAAATGCAAAAAGCTAAATATTACACATCTAACATTTGCTGATGATTTACTCCTTTTCTGCAGAGGGGATTACTATTCTGTTAACAAACTTTTCCAATGTGTTAGATCTTTTGGAGCTTGTTCTGGATTAGAGGCAAATCCAGCAAAGTGTTTCATTTTCTATGGTGGAGTGTCGGAGGATACTAAAATTGCCATTGCTAACTCCCTGGGCTTCCCTGAAGGAACTTTACCTATAAAATACCTGGGGCTTCCTTTGATTTGCAAAAGGATGTCATACCAAGATTGTAATCCTCTGATCATGAAAATTTCCAGCCAATTTCAAAACTGTCTGCAGCACAAGCATTTGTCTTACGCAGGAAGGATACAGATAATCAAAAGTGTTATATTAGGTGTCCAAATTTTCTGGACTTCTAGTTACATTCTTCCAATTAAAGTATTGCACAAGATTGATGAGCTATGCAGGAGTTTTTTATGGGGTAAAACAGATCAGGTGTTCAAGGCTGCTCTTGTGTCATGGAATAATATCTGTGTGCAAAGGAAATATGGAGGCTTAGGCATTTTTTCAGCTCAACTTTGGAACACTGCTGCTGCACTAAAGCTTCTTTGGAACATTCACATGAAGAAGGAGCAGCTATGGATTAAATGGATACATGAGAGTTACCTAAAAAACATGTGTATCTAGCAGGTTAAAGCTAGGAAGGGGGACTCTTGGTTGTGGAAGCAACTCTTGAAAATCAGAGATAAATGTCTGATAATGTGTGGAGGGATTGAAAGTCTTAAGCGGCGTATAGCCTCTTGCATTGTCAATTCCAGATTGCAACTCTCTGAGCTGTATACCAGTCTGCATCCAATCTCTGCACCTGTAACATGGCACGAGACTGTTTGGGAGAAACTGAATTACCCAAAGCATTCAATCATTTTGTGGCTGGCAGTACAAGATAAACTTCAAACCCAAGATAGATTAATGAAGCATGGGATCATTCAGTCTTCAATATGCAAGCTATGTGATGGCTCATATGCTGAGAACCGTAGCCATCTCTTCTTTGAATGCTCAATGTCTACTTATGTCTGGAATAGCATTATGGAGTGGCTCAACTTCAAATGGAGATGCTGTGTATGGTCCCCCCTCATGAATTGGTATAGTTTCAGATTGAGGGGTAGGGGTTTAAAACAAAAAATCAAGAGGATGGCATTAGCGGCTACTGTCTATAATATTTGGAGAGAAAGAAACTGCAGAATTTTCAAGCTGCAAAGTAGAACTGCTGATTGCTTGATTAAGAACATTAAGTTGGATATTCTGACTGCTATTTTAAACAAGTCTCTGCCGGATGAATGCAGAGAATGGGTCCTCTCATTATAGAGCTCACTACAATCTCCATGTTGACAGGAAGGTGCTGCACATGGTGAGGAGGCAAAATTTTGGTCTGCTTCAGTCTAATTGTACAGTTTATACTGTAGGTTATGGCTTATATTGTACTGTTGATTACCTGTATTTCTCATGATTGTTGAGCTCTTCTATTAGAGCTGCAAGTGGCTATCTTACCTTTTTGACAGTGAGATTCTTGATGTATATACTTCTTACATTTTGGAAATGAATAAAATTTTTCATTTACAAAAAAAAAAAACAATTACGAAGTGAAATTTCTACACCGTTTAACCAGGCATTACCCTTAGCTTTCCTTTCTAGTTCTTGTTCAGATATACCTGCTTTCATCCGCATAAAGATATTTAACTTTATGATATAACATCAACAATTCTGCATGTTTCAGTGTATAAAATTTCTTAAAAGATGATTGTTAGAATATAAAAATATAACCCTCAACCCTCACCATAACTTTAGAGTTTTGGTATAATGGTGAAGGAGTTTAAGATGGTATTAGAACAATCTGGGCTCGAATCCCACTGGCCACAAATTTAAAATAGATTTTCAAAAATTAACACCACTATGGGAGTCCGGGTTTTGCCCCTTTTTGTTTCGGCTCATAAAACTACGGGGGCATGTTGAAATATAAAAATATAACCCATAACCATCACCATCACTTCTGAGTTTAGTTTATGGTTAGAGGTTTTGAGATGATATCAGAGCAATCCAGGTTCAAATCCCACTGGACAAGTGAATTTTTCTAAACTTATGTTGCTGCGTGAGTTTAGGTTTTAGCCCATAAAAAAAACGCTCAACCTGCGGAGTCATGTTAAAATATAAAAATATAACCCTTAACTCTCACCTTCACTTCAGAGTTGTGGTGTAATGATTAAGGCCTTCAGAATGATAATACAAACGAATGATAAAAAAAAACCTTTATCCCATATTTTGGGGTCACTATGCGAATCCTAGCTCTTGTTAAACACAACATGAAACATTGGATCCTGGTGACTCCACAAGGTTTGTTCGAGACAGCTAGCCGATATGGAATCTGTTGCGAAATTCTCTATTTCAAGTAGTTCTTTTTTCTTTTTTCTGGAAGCTGTTTTTAAGAAATTATCATTCATTCATCAAGAATTCATTCATTCATTCCAACCTTTGAATGAATGATTTCTCAAAAGCATGGTGCCATGTCTATCTGAAAGTTTACCAATTAAAAAAGGTACCACTTATAGACCATGCTATCACTGTATTGTAGCACATTGTGAATTTCTACCAATTTGATAGGCATAGACAACTTCTCTTATCACTCCCTAATTCCATTGTTGTCTGAACCTTGACAGTGCAAAAGAAACTGACATGTTGTCAAATGGTTATGATACTCAAGGAAAATGTTAGACATCGCTATTCAAAGTTCTTTATGATGATGGCTTTACAATTCCACTTCAATTATAGATCTGAAGTAGAAATCAACTAAAACAAATTGGAAGTTGGAATTCTTCTTTCGATTAAAAAAACAAACAGGTATGGTAAAGGGCAAACGACTAGCTTTTAGGAGCACAGATTTATTTGATACAAAGATTTAAAACATATAGAAGAGGGGGTTAGCAGTGAGCAAATGAGTCTAATAGCACTACAACAAAATACAGCATTTCCGACGAAACAAAAACGTCGGCAAAAGTTTAAAAAACGTCGGGAAAATCTTTCCCGATGCAAAATGCAGTGTCGCTAACGCGTCGCCAAAAGTGCGTCAAGGAAAGTATTTGGCGATGCAAAACAACCTGCGTTGGTAAAAATCAACACTTTTGGCGACGTTTCATGCGTCGGGAAAAGTACATCTTTTAGCGACGCATAATATTTTGCGTCGGCAAAAGATATGCAAAATTTTCTTAAATGCAAGGGTGCGTCGGCAAAAGTAGTACTTTTGGCGACGCATGTTGCGTTGGCAAAAACCAAAACGTCGGCAAAAACATAGCTTTTAGCGACGTAAAACTGTTCGTCGCTAAAAATTATACTTTTGGCGATGCAAGTTAGCGTCGGTAAAAATGTAGTTTTTAGCGACGCAGAATAAAGCGTCACTAAAAACTATATCTTTGACGACGCAAGATAACGTCGCTAAAATATATTACTTTTGGCGACGCAATATAACGTCGGCAAAAGTGTTACTTTTAGTGACGCAATTTAGTACGTCGCTAAAAGTTAAAAATTTAGTGACGCAATTTAACGTCGACAAAGGTATAATTTTTCGCAATGCATAATTATCTTTTCTGTCAACTACAAGCCTACACTGAACCTGACATTCACAAAAAAATTACACACATTCACATCAACAAAGAAATCAAACATCAAATTATACTCCAAACACGTTGCATATTATGATGAACAAAGAATTTCCTCCCATTACAAATTAGTTACATTCATTTACATTTCCAAGTCAACTCAAATGCCTGTTTAAATATTCCAGTTTGCTTGTAATCCATAAAAGAAAAAAGAAACACAATTTGCCTAGAGGAAAAGGTGAAAGAAAAGAAAGAAGGGAACAACTGTTTAAATATTTCAGTTTGCTTGTAACCTCATGACAAGTTGCTCTCTGCTTTCAAGATAATCAAATCCAAGTTCCTACATAACAAGAATAAAACAACATAAAAAATAGTCGTGAATATATGCGGAGTGTAAAAATTTCACAAAAGATCCTTGATGCAAATACATGTAAATCCTACAGACACGATTTCAAATACACCATTTCAGAATTTCTAATTATATGATGATTAGTTGGTAATAAAAATTAATTGCAGATCTAAGTATACAATGATGTAGGTACATTGGCCAATCATTGGTCTATGTAATTAGGACAATTCTTAGAGCACAACAATGAGGATAGAGAAGAAGATAATAAGTTTTAAAGCGCATCAATGATAAAGCTTACATGATAGTGCTTCCTTAAGACTATAGTGTGTCTGCTACTTATAACATCAGTGATCTATCTCCCTATTATGAAGAAGCAGAAGGACTAGAATCACAGACAAGCGTTAGGAAAAATGCAATTTGTTGTAGTGAAAGAAATACCATAATAACAAATTGTTATTTTAGAAAAGACAAGTTGCCAATCCAAACAACAATTTATTTTTCCTAAAAATGGTGGCTTAAGACGTTAAAAGGCTCACCTAGCTTGTAAAATTCCCTCCTCTCTTGAAGGGAACTTCCGTTTCATTTTTGATCCGACTGTTGATGAAGGTATTTTCCCTTCCATTATTTCCTGCAACGCTCTTATTATCACTATCCCTAGGTTGCCTACCCTTTTCCAGAATTTACGCTTGCTGGTTTTCTCGTTGGGCATATTTTTGGCGATATCGCCATCATCATGAACTGCTGTTGCTTCTCTTTTCTGGTAGAACCAAGGATTCACTTCTTGCTGGTTCTGAATTGCTTGCCTTCTTCAACTGTTGACAGTTTTAATAAAATAGTTAAACTTCAATCCTAAATTATCAACAACCAGCAGAGTTTATAGAGAATAGAAAACGTATAATGTGATCAAGCACAATAGTACCCTCCCATCTTTTTTTCCCAGCACCCTTGGTGTTTTCCTTTTTCCTCTCATTTTTCCTTTACTTGCAACTTCTCCATTTGGGTTGTTCATTTGAGCATCCTTACTATCATCAATAACTTCTGCTTGTTCCATCTTATCTGCTTGTTTAGAAGGTTCAGATATTGCTGGTTTCGTATTACTCATCTTCTTTAACTGTAGAAAGATTTGAGAGAGTACTAAATTGTAAATCATGAAAGCTTCTACAAGCACTATTCCCTACTAGGTTCCACGTAACATAAAGATAAAGGACTGTAATATTACTTGATGAAGACCATACGCTAAGTTTTGAGGATCGTGATACCACTGATTTTCAAATAATTGTTCAAAATAACAAGAGATGCTACAGAGTATTTCATCGGCATAGAATTAAAGGGGGGAAAATATGCTATCGGGAACCAATCTAACTCAAGTGTTCACTTTCATCAGAACATGATTCACACCTATTAAATATCATGCATGTGCTATTAAGAAAAGAAAAGAAAAGAAAAATATCTACAAATAGTTCTGAACAAACGGTTACCTTAGCAACAAAAAAACCATCCATGTTATACACATGGGGATAAAAACGCCTTATTTTCTCTAAGGAGGGATGAAAACTCTGCTCTCTATAATGCACAAGCCTGACAACCAAGAAAAAAAGAATTCAGAAATTCAGACTTAGATGATGAAGTAAGGTGAAGGTTGAGAGGTAGCATACCCTGGGCGACCAAAGTCCAGTCCACACGTCACAAGTTTTACATTTATCTTCTTGAGAGCATAGTCAATGACTGCCTCAATCTAGAGTATAAAAACAAAAGAATGTCAAAATCACACACATGTTTTACACATTTATCATCTTAAGAAACCAATTCAAATTCAAACAAACCTCAGGAATCATGGAGCATGTTGAAAAAACAATGTAACCTCCAGATTTTGAATTAGCATCAACTAAATCAATTGCTGCTAAAATAAGTTGCTGCAAGAGACATATTGCCTTTCCAGAGACCATAATAGAATTAACCAAACAAAAGTGAATAGAAAATAGGAGCAAAATATTCCAACATAAAACTGTACAGGCGATGGAACTAAATCAACTTTTTAAATCAATGTAATGGAATTTCGCTGACAATGGATGCTAGTACCAAGGACAGATAGGCCCCTAAGGTGCCAAACCAGAACATCTCCTTGCTTCTTTTTTTTCTGTGTTCCATCGAATCCAACAAACATCTAAGGTACTTAAGCTGCTGAAGTTAGACCATAGACAAATTCAATGGACATTGTTTGATGATGAAGGCCATATAACAAAGTCATAACTATAATAAGAGAAAATGAAAAACATTATGTTACAGACACCCTTTATCAGATCTTTGTAAAGACTAAAGAATAAGAAACAAGTGGGCCGGTAGTGCTACTACATGACCCAAATAATTATAGGGCTCATCCAGTGATCAATAAGCTTTTTTTCTAGTACAAAATCCTCACCAGATGTGGATAATCCTGAGAGGTATGGAGCCATGGTATGACAAGTTACTTTTCAAAGCATTGTTATCTAGTGCAAACAATAGTAATCTTCAGGCCATCTTATCTATCTATCTACCACTCCTTGAAAATAAAATAAATAGATTTGCAAATTAAAAATGATAAGAATAACATTAATCCACTGTGCATGACATGATCATGGCATAATACAGTTATCAACACACTACAGCCATAAGTACCATAAAGTTTGCCCATACTGCATAGTAAACCTGAAGCAGAATGCCACATAAAATGAAAAACCATGGCATGTTTTCTGGAAGGCCTTTTCTTCAATAAACAACTTCGTGAAATTAAATAAAAGAAAAAAAAACATTATAATGGTCCAGGAATTTCTCAAAAAAACACGGATGACCTTTTCTTAAAATCTCAAGACCACATTGTTTGGACCGTTCCGGAACCTGGAGACCGTGTTGCTCAGATTGTTGAAGTATATCGAAACTAGGTTATTTGAATTGTAAAAGTATTTTACGGCTGTGTTGTTTCGAGTGTTGTATATGATAGTCTGCTTTATAACAGTAAAGCTAACAACAGAGACCAACTTCATTTTCTCACTTAACAATTTTAAAACAATACCCATAACAAATTACTTTATTTCTATGCGTATTAAACCGTCATTTTATCAACAATTATTCCAATGCAATAGCTTAATGCCCATCACTAATCTCGTTAGCATTTCTCACGTTGCCAAGATTACAGAGTGTACACCACAATACTATGAGAATCAAATCCTAATTCTAAAATGGACATCAAAATAATTCATGCAGATCTGTAGAATGGACGCTAACCTCATCGTCCTTATTGGATCTGTACTCCCTTAGGGTTTCCTTTTTAAAAAAACCCCCTTTTTCTCACCTCGCTCCTTTAGAAAAGCAAAGATTAAAACATAAATCGTGAGCAAAACATCGAAATTTGGGGAAAATGAACGGATAATGACAAATGACGCTGAGAAAAACTAAAGAGAATTAGGGTTTTGAGATCTCACCGAGGGTTGGGAGGAAAGAAATGACGGCGGTAGGAGAAGCTCGAGCCCTAGTTTCAGTACGTCGAGACGTGAAGAGGGTCGAGTAGTCTTCGTGCTCGGCCTTTGTGAGGGCGAGGAGATCGTCGGCGATCCGGTTGAGCTTCTGGTCTCATGATTCGACGGCGGCGGTGCCGCCAGAGGCGATGGAGATGAGACGGAGGAGGGGGCGGCGAGGGATTTTGGTGGTGAGAAGGGATTTGGGGAACCAGGGTTTTGGGGAGCTGTGATTTAGGATTTGGGAGGTTTGTTGAGAGGGGGGAGGGAGTTTGGCCCGTTTTAGACGGAGAGGGAAATGAAAAAAGAGGGGGAAAGTAAGCGGGGACATGAAAAAAAGAGGGTTTTTTTTGGCGACGCACTTGCATTAGAAAGCGTCGGCAAAAGTTACCTTTTTGTACGAAAAGTTTTGCGCGTTGCTAAAAGTAACACTTTTGTCGACGCAATATAACGTCAGCAAAAGTGTTACTTTTAGTGACGCAAAACTTTTCGCCGTTAAAAGCTACATCTTTGCCGACGCTAACGTGCGTCGCCGAATGTATACTTTTTTACAACGAATATTTTTGCGTCGATAAAAGCTATACTTTTGCCGATGAAAATGAAAAAACGTCGGGAAATCCATACATTTTTACAGACGCTAAGTTAAAACGTCGCAAATAATATCCACTTTTAGCGACGCTAATTATAAACGTGGGGGGAAATATATGTTTTGCCGACGCTAACTAAAATCGTCGGGAAAAACATACTTTTTGGCAACGTTTTTAACAATGCGTCGGGAATAAGCGTCGGGAAAAGTGCAATTTGTTGTAGTGTAGGGAACATATTGATCGGGTTAGTTTTGGATCTTTGTGAATATGCTGAAGATGCATGACACACATTGGATATCAAATTATATGTATTTGATCTGTCTAAATTACCAATGGTTCAAATCAAATTCAAACGATTGTTTTTAAGATAATTGCTCAAATGAAGCATGTATTTGATCTGTCTAAATTACCAATGGTTCAAATCAAATTCAAACGATTGTTTTTAAGATAATTGCTCAAATGAAGCAAATGAGCGAGGTAGGCAGGGAGGGAACATGCATTTCTTATGCTTTGAGTTGCTACATTTTAAACCTGATGAAATTTCACTCCTTCCCTCCCTTTAGGTTATTTATTTATTTATTTATGGAAACCACCTTTAAAATAGGCCAAATCGATTGAAACCACCTTAAAAAGATTTATTTATACAGAAACCATCTTATAAGTGGGTTTAGCTTTCAATCAACCACTTGAGAGCAATTTATGTTCAACTTTTACTTGAAATGCCCAATGTACCCTCTTATTTTCTCCCTTCTCCCTCCTCATCTGACACACCTCTGCCCTTCTCCACCTTCGTCCCATCTATGTCCTGCACCTCCTCTACCTATGCTCCTTCCTCCTCTATCTACCCTCTCCTCTCCTCCACATCTTCTCCCTCCTCCCTTCTCCATTCCACTTTCACTTTCCTACCTGCTCGTCCATCCACCCTCCTTCCTTTCTTTTTCTTCCTATCTCACTCTCCTCCCTCCTTCCTTTCTTATTCTTCCTATCTCACTCTCCTCCCTCCTTCCCATCTCAACCGTGGCACGGAGGAGGATGAGGGAGTAGGGAGGAGTGAAGGTGGGTGAGGGTAGTTAGGGTGGGTGAGGAGGGAGAAGGGGGAGGGTATTTTCGGCATTTTGGGTAAAACTTGAACAAAAATCGCCCTAGAGTGGTTGATTGGAGGCTAAGTCCACTTATAAGATTGTTTCTGTATAAAAAAGAACTTTAAAAAACTTTGAAGTTGGTTCTTATCGATTTGGTCTATGTTAAAGGTGGTTTTAATGAACAAAAACCCTCCCTTTAATCTGAAATAATACAACATATTCTCCAGCTCGACTTCCCTACATAATGTCACTCCCATATATATATATGTTGCGCGCAGCGGAAATTTCGGCAGCACTTCGGCAGCACAACAAGAGAGTCAGGTCGCAATAAGAATTCTTGTTTCTCAAAGGGAATAAGAATCTGAAGCTTATATCCTATCAAAGTAGGATATTAGCTCTTCCTCTCGTCAGCTCTAGGACTGCGCGTCGAGGGAACCTAAAAAGCTATTACAAATCACACAAAAGCAGTACAACCAATTTTTACGTGGTTCGGCAAATTGCCTACGTCCACGGGGCAAGGAGGGGGGAGATCTACTAATAGAGGGAGAGAATACAACTAGGGTTTACAATCACTCTCAATCTAAACCCTCACTCAAACTCTCAAATCCCTCACACAATATCTCTCTCTACAAAAGAAACCAAAAGGAAGAAAGCCTCTGTCCTTTGCACTTTTACTCAGCCGCTACTTTTCTTCCGTATTCTTTTTCTTCTCTTTTGCACACCTCTGCTCTGCAGCCGTACGCACAAACAAATCCCTGCCTCCTCCAAAAAAATCTTCACAAAACCCTAGGTACATTTATAGGTCTCAATAAAACGAAGTCGGGTGGGCCGGCCTTCAACTCTTCACGCGGACATCCTCCTGCTGTCCGGCTTCAACTCTTCACGCGGAAAACAACAGCACGCACGTGGGTGGGGCCACGTCCACTCACAATTCTCCACCTCGGTGAAGTTTTCCTAAAACTGAGCCGACACCAAAGCAACCAAATGTCTCACTTGTTGTGTCTAGTACGAACTCAATCCACAACAAGTCGAGAACTCAAACGAGAGTCCAAATAATCTCACCCCATCAAAATCAACTAATCCAAACCGGCTACATCTGAAAGACTGCCTACGTATCCTCTTGCCCAAGGAATCAAGCCGAACGTAGTTCACCCAAATAGCCGCCAACGGCCTCAACAATCACGAATGTGCAACAAGTTTCGACAATGATCAAACTTGTTGCTCGGAACCACCTTAGTGAGCATATCTGCCGGATTATCCTTCGTGTGGACTTTCACAATCTCCACATCGCCATCTTCAAGAACATCCCGAACGAAGTGATAACGAACGTCAATGTGCTTCGTTCTCGCATGAAAAACCTGATTCTTTGCCAAATAGATAGCACTCATGCTATCACAATGAATAGTGACGGATCTCTGCGATATACCAAGTTCCTCCAAAAGTCCTCGAAGCCAAATAGCCTCCTTCACAGCCTCCGTAACTGTCATATACTCTGCCTCCGTCGTAGACAAAGCCACCGTCGACTGTAAGGTGCATCTCCAACACACCGGCGCACGGGTCAAAGTAAACACATACCCCGTCGTAGACCGGCGCTTATCCAAATCCCCGGCATAATCCGAATCAACATAACCAATGCATAGCTGCCCACCTGTAGTGTCCCGCTCATAAACTAAACCAACATTGAGCGTACCTCGAATGTACCTCAAAATCCATTTTACGGCGTCCCAATGACCCACTCCTGGATCGTGCATGTATCTCGATACCATGCTCACCGCCTGTAACAAATCCGGCCTCGTACATACCATCGCGTACATCAAGCTCCCAACCGCACTTGCATATGGAGTCTTCGACATCAACTCACGATCTTCAACTGACTTCGGTGAAAGACCAGCTGAAAGCTTCAAATGGGCTCCTAAAGGTACACTAACTGGCTTCGTATCCATGCTAACATGGAATCGCTGTAGAACCTTCTTCAAATAAGCCACCTGTGTCAAACAAATTCTGCCCTTCTTCTTGTCTCTGTCGATCTCCATCCCTAGAATGCGCTTCGCCTCGCCCAAGTCCTTCATCTCAAACTCATTTGAAAGCTGAACTTTCAACTCATCTATAGCCGACCTGGAAGTAGAAGCAACTAACATGTCATCGACATAGAGCAACAAATAAATGTACGCACCTCCTTTCAACTTACGAAAATATACGCAAGGATCAAACTGGCTCCGAGTGTACGAATGACCAATCATAAAACCATCAAATCGCCTATACCACTGTCGAGGAGATTGTTTCAAACCGTATAGCGATTTCTTCAATTTGCAAACTAATTTTTTCTTCCCTGCAGCTCGGAATCCCAATGGCTGAGTCATGTATATTTCTTCATCAAGATCACCATGAAGAAATGCTGTCTTCACATCCAACTGATCTAATTCCAATCCATACTGTGCCACCAAAGCTAGCAGAATCCGAATCGAAGAGTGCTTCACCACTGGAGAGAAAACCTCATTATAATCTATTCCTTCCTCCTGTGCATAGCCCTTCGCAACCAATCTAGCCTTGAACCTCAATGGAGTGCCCTCAATGCCCTCCTTCTTTGTGTATACCCACTTGCAACCAATTGCCTTTCGCCCCTTTGGAAGCTCAACGAGCTCCCATGTATCGTTCTTATGAAGAGATTCCATCTCCTCCTTCATAGCCACCTGCCACGAATCAGCCTTCGAACTCTGCTCGGCCTCTCTGAATGTAGTAGGCACCAACTCATCGATACTCTCCACCGGAAGTGCATACGCAACTGTGTCGGCATACCGTGCTGGCATCTGTATGTTTCTCCTCTGTCTCCGAACCGCAATAGAATCCTGAACCTGAGCCGTCGGTTCCTGATCCTGCACATTTGTACTCGTATCCTCCGTGTCACCGTCGTGCTCGCCTGGCGTCACCTCAGCCGGCACCTGCATGGATACTGTACCATCTGGACAATGTGGAGCTGCATCGATCTCCACCACCTGCGATATCTCCTCTGTCGGGTCGCTCTCCACCTGATGAGAGCTGGGAAGCTTTAAGATAGAAGCTTCATCAAATGTGACGTCCCTACTCAGCACAATCTTCTTATCAACTGGATCCCAAAGCTTGTATCCCTTGACACCACGCTTGAATCCTACAAATATGGCCTTCCTAGCTCGAGGTTTCAATTTATCAGTTCTAACATGATAATATGCAGGGCACCCAAATACCTTGAGCTGGTCATAATCGTGTGTTGGCTTTCCCGACCACATCTCCATAGGGGTTTTCCCCTCAATCGCAGATGAAGGCAGCCTATTAATGAGGTGGCTCGCATACGTAAGTGCCTCAGCCCAAAAGATCTTCTCCAAACCACTCTGCGACAATAAGCATCGGATCTTCTCCAGTAAAGACCGATTCAACCTCTCTGCCATCCCATTCTGCTGCGGTGTATGACTAACTGTGAAGTGTCTCTCTATGCCCTCGTCTCGACATAGCTGCTGAAAGGGGTCAGAAGTATACTCACCACCGTTGTCGGATCGCAACGTCTTGATCTTTCTCCCAGTCTGCAGTTCCAATCTCTTCTTCCACTCCACAAACAAATCTAGGACTTCACTCTTCTTCGTCATGGTGTACACCCAACAACGCCTAGAATAGTCATCTACAAAAGTGACGAACCAATGTCGACCACCAAGTGATGCAGTCTTGGTGGGACCCCAAACGTCTGTGTGCACGTAGTCCAGGATGCCCCTCGTCTGATGAATGGCAGTCCCGAACTTCACCTTTGTCTTCTTGACAAGAACGCAGTGCTCACAGAACTCAATCTTCCCACTCTTGGCTCCCTTCAATAGCCCCTGCTTGCACAATGCCTGCAGTGACTTTTCACCTGTGTGCCCCAACCTATAGTGCCAAAGTCTGCTCATGTCCGCTTCTGAAATAGCTGAAGCAACCTGGCCAATCTCGGTGCTTCCCTTCAGATAATATAAATTTCGATTGCGGACTCCCCTCATCACCACCAATGATCCCTTAGTAACCTTCGCTACAGCGTTTTCGAAAGTCACCTTGAATCCCTTTGCCTCCAAAGCTCCAACCGAGATAAGATTTTTCTTCAATTGGGGAACAAATCTCACCTCCTTCAACTCACGAACTACTCCATCGTGCATCCGAATCCGTACGGTACCTATCCCACAAATGCCACAGGATTGATCATTTCCCATAACAACAACACCCCCGTCGACTTTCTCAAAAGATGCAAACCATTCTCGCCTAGGGGTCACATGAAAGGTAGCGCCGGAATCAAGCATCCAATCTGATGCATCCACATGGTTCACCTCCGGAGTAATCAGTAGAGAAAAGCACGAATCATCGGAATCATCGCCTTTAGCAACGTTCACCTCATTGGCCTTCGGGCCTTTTTTCTTACCATTCTCCTTCTCCTTGAGCTTCGGACAGTCTCTCTTCCAATGTCCCTGCTCCTTGCAGAATGCACATTGGTTCTTTGTTAATTGGTGACGACCTCTAGACTTTGACCTTCCTCTATTACCACCTTTCGGATATGAGCTTCTACCTCTCGTCGACAAGGCCTCTCCAGAAGTACTAGCGCGGGAAGTCTCCTTGTCCTTCCTCCTCAAATCGTAGTTCGTCAAAGCGTTAGTCACTTCACTATAGCTGATAGAAGATCTCCCGTTCAACAAAGTGAGCACGAAGGTATCATACTCCTCATCCGGTAAGGAGCCCAATAAAATAATCGCCTTGTACTCATCCGATATCTTCTCATCAACATTCGCCAAGTCCGACAACAACTTAGTGTAGTTGTTCACATGAGCTGCTAGTGAGGTGCCTCTGGACATCTGGAATCTGAATAACCTACGCAGCAAGTGCAACCGGTTCTCAACACTCTTCGTAAGGTACTTATTATTGAGAATTTCCCACATCTTCATCGCAGACGTCACCCCAATCACATCATATTTCAGCTCCTGTTCCAAACAGGACCTGATCACCCCACAAGCGT
Source organism: Asparagus kiusianus (assembly GCA_022839385.1). Classification (NCBI taxonomy): domain Eukaryota; kingdom Viridiplantae; phylum Streptophyta; class Magnoliopsida; order Asparagales; family Asparagaceae; genus Asparagus; species Asparagus kiusianus. The sequence continues at coordinate 316,144 of BQKN01000975.1, forward strand.
TCCTATTCATTTTCTCCCATACCGCCTCATCATATTTAGGTGGCCTCTCGTGGACCATGATGGTCTCTTCCAAATTCTGAGCATTGAGCGCATCCTGTACGTCGCTCATCCACAAACCAAAGTTGATTTTTCCGTCATATTTCACCACACTAATTTTGGTGTTCTGAAAACCAACTTGAACCGTACTCGCCATCGATTTGCTGCTTTCACCTTCTTCTCCCATTGCGACTAACTCCAAATTGTAGAGAAAGAACAAATTTGATAGAAATTAGGAACCACCCAACTGAACCCTAGATTGGATTCCAAATAGATCTCCTATCCACACGAGGAAAGCGAAATCTCCAACGGCAACTCCTAATGTTATCTCCACCGAAGCCGAGAACTCCAAGAACTAAGCTTCACACAAGAATCTTCCTCCACCCAAAAAATCCTAGATCTGAAATCTGGGCTCTGATACCACTTGTTGCGCGCAGCGG
>BQKN01000975.1:321619-346550 GCA_022839385.1 Asparagus kiusianus
AGTTTTGAGATATTTGGATGAGTTTTATAATTTTGAACTTTTCAGGGTCTTTTCTGCAATTTTAAAAATTTTATGGTTTTTTTGCAATACTTAATGTATTATAATATGTTATCTACTTATAATTTCTTTATCTTAACAAACTAATATCATTTTTATGTTTTACATATTTTATTAATATTAGTTTTTTTAAATTGTTAAGCTAAACATGGTTTACATAGGATTAGGATAAGATATGATTATGATTAGAATAGATTAAGATATAAATAAAATATTCAAAATAGTGAAGGGTAATATTTACCATTAAAAATTAGAATTTAATTATAGATAAGGTAGTTCAAACTATAAAGGGGTATATTTGTCTAAAAAAGATTTTCCGAACTCGTGCTTTAAGGGAGTATGATAATAGAAACTTTGGGGTATTCTTATGCAATTTAGCTTATTTTGGCTAGACCACAAACTTAAAGCTTTCAAATTTTGAGTGGGGACATTTACATAAGTGGCTTTTGCTAATTTATCCATGTGTTTTTTGATATTTGATTTTTCCCCCAAATTCATCGGGATATATCCGCAAAGCATCCTCTCCACTGCCAAAAATAATAATAATGATGATGTCACTATGAATCATTAATTCTCTAGTGAGAATGGTTATGATTTTTTTAGTGCAAATTAGGAATGATTACAATGTATGTGGATATGTTGAGTGTTAGATTTGGAATGAATCATAATTTGCTACTTTTTCATAACGGAGAGGATCCAAATTCATCATGAAATGTGTAGACATGTAGGGTAGATCTTTAAACGTGATAGGTTCAGGGACATATAGGCTAAAAAAAAGTTTCTTTATTTTCAGGGAGAGGGGGATATTTTTCTATGTTACCCCTTCGTAGTTTGAAAACTAGCAATGGTGGGGAGGAGATAGTCTTATAGATCTGGGAGGTGTAGCTAAGCAAACAAGATGCCTGTTCGGGGTACAGTAAGCAAAATGAACTGGGCGGGGCAATGAATAACAAAAGCAAATTGCATAGGGGTAAATATGCAAAAACACCCGGCAAAATAAATATACAAAGCGGAGGGCGAGTAGAAATAAGAGAAGAGAGAGGGAGCGGGGGAGCCTTGGCCAAATCTGAGTTCGGATGGCGAGGGAGATGCCGATTCCTCGGCCGTGGTTTCTAGATCTGGTCCCTCTCCTCGTCGTCGTCCTCATCGCAGCCCACGTCTTCGCACTGGTAGCCCATTAATCAAACTAAAACCCTAGTCTTCGAAGCCTTTTGCTCGCTCAAAAAAAAAAAAAAAAAAAAACCCTACTCACCGACGTTTCTCTCTTGTGCTCAGGTCTACTGGATCTACAGGCTCGTCGCTGAGAGGCTGCCCCAAAGGAGCAAGAAGAATTAGGGTTTCGCTTTCGAAATTAGTGAGATTTGTGCGGTTTTATGTGGGGCCGAGGTACGGAGGTTCGAAAAGATTTGTGTTTTTAGTGAGGTTTGTACTTTGTTTTTAACGATGCCCGTTGTTTAGTTTGTTAACTGGATGTGTGTGTGGTGTTTTTTTTGATGTTGTACTCCAGTTTCAGTAAAAGAGTTGGAATTGGTTCTCAAGGGTTTTTATAATTTCCCCCTCTTCTTTTTGGAGCGCGTGGTCTCAAAAAGTTCTAGTTTCTAATGCTTCTTGATTTGGTGCTTACACTTGCGTTTTTGGCTTTTCGCTTATGCGCCATCGAATGCAAAAGTTTTACAAACTTTTGATGTATGCTTCTTGAATTGATCTACACAGCCCTGTCCTGATGAACTGACAAGAGGTCGGTTGACCCGGTAATTAGAGATTTAGAGGAGAGGCACCTCCGTCAGTCTTTTGAGGTAAAATATAAACCAAAAAGGGTTTCAGTGAAACACATTAGTGTGCAAGGTTGAGTTGTTGGATTTTCGGAAATGTTTGTTAAAATATGCTAAGAAGCACAGGGGTATCAAATGACTATATTTTGTTTTAAATCAGTTCTTGGTGACTGTTGATAATAGTGTATTGTAGTGGGTTTTAGTCCCACATTGGTTGTGAGAACACACCTCACCCTTCTCTCTGCTTGTATAAATATATGTGCACACTCAATATTCAACTCAAGGGAAATTTACCCATGACTCTCTCTCTCTCTTACTTTAATAGTGACAAAAAAATGCTTGCTTGATGACATCTTTTAACCCTTTGGGCTTGATTTGGATAGACTAACTTCTGTGGTTCAGAAGGGGAATGTTTTTTGCGGTTGGTATTATTTTCTATTGCATGTCAGTTTTAGTTTTAGATGAAGTGTCTTGTTAATGCTTCTTGAAAGTGGACTGCGTTCCAACTGATGTAGATTTTTCATAGAACGAAGGCAGGATTTATTAGAATACCAATTATGTTCAAACTACTCTATTAAAAAAATATTAATATACACGAGCATGGTAAAAGATGTGATGAGAATTGACTATTAAGACTCAAGAGATCCACCTAAACAATATTTGATATCATCATTTTATAACACTACAAGATGTTTAGGTATGATAGTTTTAAGTGGAGGTTAGCAAGCTTGATTGTTTTCTTTTACGAGTAGCCATCGGTTAGTTGACATGTCAATGCAGGTGCTTCTGGAACTTTACGTTAGATTTTCAAAGGAAGAAAGCAAATTAATGGTATCGGTTTTATAATGGAGTTTTAATTAAACAGTCCTTAAATTTAATTCCTATTTTTCCTTTTTTGTGTATAAATCATTGTATGATTTCTTAGCTCCTAAATGCGATGGCTGAAGGGGTTATCTCTATTTTTGCCAGTTCATAGGCAGGTTTGTAAAGGTGGTGGTTACCAGAGGGTTCATATGATTTCTAGATGTAACTGGCATTATCCGTAGAACTGGCATTATTCATAGAACTGGCATTATTTCAATAGAACTGACATCATCCATGATTGATTGATTTGTAGATGTAAATCTTTTAAATGAACAAAAGAGTGATAATTATGTGTTTCTTTATCCATTTCCCTCATTTTGAACCTAATGTTTTGAAGTTTTGCATTTTGGGTCCGAGTCAATAACATACAGTGTTTCCTATTTGTGTATGTCCATCATAGAATGATTTGTTTGAGGTTTGACATTCTGAGTTTCCAGGAAATATGAACTTGTGAGTTGCTTAATTTACTTGTGGAATTGCTCCTACGTTTCTGATGGACATACAAGACCCTCAATGGTAGCACACCTTCCAAGGGATGCTGATTCGTGTCTCAATGGACATTTCCAGGTTTGAAATTGCTGCCATTAGGAAGCCCGTGTTTGCCTAATTCTCCAAGGTAGTCAATGATTTCAATAAAAATATCATCCATCCAGTTCCTATGGAGGGTGGCGGAACCCAAGATTGTACTATAGGTTCAAAGGAGCAAAGCCAAGTTGCCTACTGCTCTGAACTGCAGCATCCTGCCAACCAGTGACTAACCATGTGCAGAGTTCAGAAAAACCCAAGCAGGATGTCAATGCTTTGGGGTTGATCTCCGGAATTGCAGCTTATGACATCCACCTCCTTGGTCACTCTGCCACGTCGTTCATCTGAGGCACTTGAAGGAGAATTTCACTCTAGCAATTGACAACACAGTAAGCCAAGCATCAAGGAAGTAATAACAGGCATCAACAGGGAGCTCCCACCATCAAGCTTCTTTGACAAAGAACTGATTAAGGCAATCGACCAAAAATTCTCGGGGTCAGGTTCCCGAATGCTGGAACTTCGCCTCCAGCCAGCAGTCTGGCAACATGCTTCGTCTACTTATACTGCAATGCTAGTCCAGATCAACACCTTTCTCTATGGCTACTCTGACACCCGCTTTAATATCCTTGAAGCTATTACTTCCTCAACAATAATACACCCCGCGTATCTCCTTTGTCCTCTTATTCTACACTAATTGGAAAACTAACAGGTGTTCCAATTTCAAAAGCTATTGCTCCTGATAGCAGCCAAGTTGGTTCTTCTGAGCATCAAAGCTATCAGGAATAATCCACGAATCCTTCAACTGCAGACAAAAGAAGGCCTCACAGTTGTCAGTAGCACTGCTGTTGGTTTCGGGTCTTGACTGAATTTGTCCTTCTTGAGGCCAAAATCTTCGATGTTCTCCTGAAGTCCTCTCTGCTATTAAATTTCCAGTTTGAGGCCAGCAGCCTTGTCGTCCTCTCTGCCGTCTTCAGAATAATGCAGAATTTAGTGACAGCTACCTCACCAACAAGTGAACTACCATCTAGGAGCAAACCTCGTGGAGCAAATTTTGTAAGAAAGCTCCTATACAAAAATGGCTAAGAAGTTATACAAGCTCGGTTCTTTCCAGAAACTGGAGCAAGAAAATTATGCTTTATGGAACACAATGATAAGCGTCAGAATGAATTCGTCAGCTTTAGTAAATTCGTGTCAGATCAAGCCTCTATGAAGTTTTAAGGGACAATATTCTGTTGAGTTAAACCAGTCACTATACGAGTCAAGTAAAATTAGTCAATGCAGAAGTGCCCTAGAGAGGATCGAGCACTGGTTTGCATTGCAAGAAGTGAATCAGATGAGTCAAAGATGAAGAACTGCCAGCGAGAGAAAGCTTTTTGTTTCCCCAAAAACTGTGAAACTCATTTCACTATTAGTTAGTCCAGCAAGTGAAGTGATGAGCATGATAGGAAGAGAATTCCCTTTTTAAGGATCTGAGATCTGTTCCTACGTATTTTCATCACACATATGATGACTTTTCTGTTTGTTTCTTTAAGAAGGCAATATGCCTTTTGTTACATCAAGGAAGATTTGGGATATGGCAAAAGTTGATTATACTACAGCATGAGCTTGTTATCTGCAGAGCGCAAATGATGTGGTTGTTTTCCTTAGCATTTGATATTCATGATTCTTATAGAAAGTCTTTCCTTTTTCAAAAAAAAGCTTTGTATCAATTCAGATTGTCGGCATGGATTCAACTGTTAATCGTAAGAACTAGTTTGGTTAAACAATAATACTCCCAATTAAATTTTTTTTCCTCCATAGTTGTCAAGCTGGGTATTTTATTAGCAAGATTTCCTTTAGTTTAATAAAAAATTTACTTTTAGTCTTAATCTTTTATGCCTTCGTTAAAAGTTAAATAAAACCAGTGTCTTTTTTATGGAGTGGCACAGCTACATGAATTAATGGGTAACTATTTTATCTTTTTCTTTGCACAGGAGATTTCAGTGCCCCTCAAAGGTAAGTCGTCAAATGAGGAATAAGCCGAGGCTGATGTGCTGGGTTGTTGAGGTCAGTGCTTTACTATTGACTTATATGATCATCCTCATGTGTTACGTTCTCTGTATACTCATAACTGCATTTTGTGCTAGTATCCCCCCCCCCCCCCCCCCAATTAAGGCTGTCTAGACTAGTTTTCTTTGACATTTAGTTAGTAAGTTTGTTGGTAAAATGTTCTTAAACCTCAGTCTCATTGCCTTCTATCTCTTGGCATTTCTTTCTATATATCACCCACCAAAGTAAGCTTTAACTTGACAACTCGTTGAGTGTGACATTATACCACAAGACACAACACGTGTGATGCACATTATAAAACTGGCATTTAAAAACATGGTATGTTCTCTGTCACAAAACACTATTACTGGATCCGGCACGCATAATTTGGGTGAAGAATTAGTTCACCACTCTAGTTTGGTGGTTGGGTTAGGATTGACATCTGCAAAGGCCCAAATCTAATTTATTAGCTATACTTTTTCTAAATCTTAACCAGAATATGCATTTGAGTCTAAGCTTATTTGTCAATAATCTCAGGCACAAATTTTGTAACTTTAATAAACATAGTAGCCAGAATAAATTTGATATGCATACCGCAAAAAAGGTATGTTAGACTGCAGGAAAAGTTGAATTGGTATGTAGAACATGAAATGAGCAATTTTCAGAAGCCGAGACAATGGATAGGATTTTGCACCTCCACAGATTATAGAAGGAAACACTAATGAATTCCCAATCTCCCAATCTGTGTAACACTTGTGTTAGCTACAGTAGGCTCTTTTAGTAATCCATTTTTATGAAACATGCGGTAACCAGCAGGCTCCTAATAAGTAACTCAAATTGAATATCATGCATCAAAAATACTTTGTACTTGAAGTTGTTAGTGCTATTGCGCACTACTTGTCTTGTCCAAAGTTCTTCATAGTAGGGTTTCATTCTTAACCTATTGAGGGACTTGAATTACCAACCTGCATCAGAAACATGTTGGATGTCATGTAAATCCTGCACGTGTAAAGTTGGCGCTGCGATTACAAGCAACATATTTTGACTGAATTCTCTAGGGTGGGTTTGTCATTCTTTACTTCAGAAGAGACTTAAAAAATCTTAAACTAGATGCTGGCCCGAGGGGTTGTGTTAGGTGTATAGCTTCCACTAGTGGTTCATAGATCTATTCGTATGCGGAAACTTTGATACACAGCCAGTTCTCATCCTTTCACCATTTAGTCAGGCCTTAATGACACACGATCAGTTGATGCTGAAAGATTAGTTCGTCTCTCTGCCAAAATTTCCCTCTTAGTTCTTCTAATTTCTCATAGTTTTGTGCAGAGCATTATCCTTCTGTCTTACCTTCTCTTTCTATTGCTGCATTATATTTCCTTCCATGTAAATCCTCCTAGCAAATTTAGATTAATCGACACTTACTATAAATTTCTCAGTCCCAAGTTTTCTACAAATGGGAATTATTTATTCATGTTTGTATGAATTAAACTTTCACATAATACGTCACTTTCTTAAACAAAACTCTGGGAAAAAGAAATAGAAAAAGGAAATAATAGAACAAATACTAAGAAGGATGTCTATTGACATACAGTTTCTTTACCCCCTTCCAGATTTTCTTACAGGAAATTAGCTTCTTAACATATGGGGAGGGGTGCACCATTCCAGTCCTTGAGGCACGCAAGCACAGCATCAATCATCTTCCCCTGAGAAATAGCGACAAACACCTTATCAAACTCCTCTCCCGGTGATCGAACCTTCTCCCCTGTCAGAAGCTCAGTCCCAAGCTCTTCCCTCACAAACCTATACAAAGGATATGATCTGCATTCCTTAATCCTGTTGGCAATTGCTGCACTTCCATTCTCCACTGCAACTCTAGCAGCCTCCACCTCTTTCGGCAGAACTGCCTTGAGCTCCTCTTCAAAGACAGCAATCTTTTGAAATATGGAAGTGTTCAAATCTCTTTCCTTCTCTCCATTGTTCAGTGCGTGCTCAACGAGTACTTGCCTTACCTTCTGCATCAGTGGGTAAGTGTAACTGCAAGGATCGTCGATGTAGGCAAAGACATACTCTCTGTCAATCACCTTGATCAGTTCCTTCTCGCAGAACCTTGATGGGTGAAGCTCCCCGTTGACACCTGTCGTCAACACTCTCTTTGAGACTTGGCTCACTGTGTTCTTCACTGCTTGCTTGAGATTCTCCTCCAAGTGCCTGAGATCGATTGCTTGGCAGAGCGCGACTAAAAACGTGGAAGTCATCAGCTTCAGGATCTCTACAGCCTCTGCTGTCTTTCTCGATGAAATGAGTCCTAAAGAGTTGACATCTTGATTGTGTTGTTCGGCGCTTTCAACATGGTTGGTCACCGGATTGGCGAGATATTGAAGCTCAGAGCAGTAGGAAGCCATGGCTATTTCTGCTCCTTTGAATCCATAGTCCAAGCTTGGGTTTCGTCCTCCAGAGAGATTGGAAGGAAGGCCATTGTTGTAGAAATCGTTGACGAGCTCCGATACCTGAGCAAACATGAGCTTTCCAATGGCAGCGATGGCAAGTCTGGTATTGTCCATCGATACACCAATAGGAGTCCCTTGGAAGTTTCCACCATGGAGAGCCTTGTTCCTCGAGACATCGATGAGCGGGTTGTCGTTTACTGAATTGATCTCCCGTTCAATAGACTTGGTGGATGAGCGGATTACTTCAATCTGAGGACCGAGCCATTGAGGCGATGTCCTCAATGCATAACGATCCTGCTTCGGTTTCTGAAGGGGGTCGAGCTCGTGGACCTTCTTCGCCATTTGCATATATGAACTTCCTTCTAAGATGTGCTCCATGATCGCCGCTGCTTCAATCTGACCCGGGTGATGCTTCAATTTGTGAGTGAGATGGTCGGTGAACTCAGGCTTCCCTTGCATCACCTCGCAAAACACTGCAGAGATTATCTCAGCCAGGACAGCGAGAATGTTGGCCTCGAAGAGGACGGTGGAGGCGAGCGCAGAGCCAACAGCAGTGCCGTTGACAAGCGCAAGGCCTTCCTTCGGTTGAAGCTCAAAGAACCCGCTGGGGATTCCGGCGAGCTTGAAGGCCTCGGCAGCGTCGATCTCAGAGCCATTGGGGCCAATGGCCTTGGAATTGGGGCGGCCGGTGAGCATTCCGGCGATGTAGGAGAGAGGGACAAGGTCGCCGGAGGAGGAGATGGTTCCTCGGAGGGGGAGGCAGGGCGTGATGTTGGCGTTGAGGAAGGAGGTGATGGCTTCCAGGATTTCGAAGCGGATGCCGGAGTAGCCCTGGAGGAGGGTGTTGATGCGGACGAGCATTGCGGCTCGAGTGGCAGAGGTCGACAGCATGTTACCGGATTCTCTGCCGGAGCCGAAGATTCCGGCGTTTAGGAATCTGAAGCAAAGAAGATCTCATCAGAATTTGTTGACTTGTGTGTGTGTGTGCATCAACCTTATTGTTATTGGTTCAAAAATAGGAGTTGCGGAGGACCTTCATTTTCCGTACAAATTTTTCGTTAATTATTTTCTGTACAATTTTTTTTTTGTTAATTTCGGATGATTAATTAAAATCAGGGTTTTATCTTATAGCTCATGTTGGTGGTGATTGTTGAGGTCAAGGGTCCTTTCATTGAGCTGTTTGTTTCCTGCTATCACGTTTTGTGTTTTAAGCAATATTTAACTAGTTAACTAATTGTAGTTGGTGCTAATGATTGTATTATGTCTTCATTTGTTTTCTTTGACGTTAAGTATTTAAAAATAAAATAAAATAACTTTTCTTTGACATTGTCAAAATATATTTGCTGGTATAATGTACTATATAAAAGACGATCGTCATTTTAAGTTATTTTTGAATTTGTTGATCTATATCTGGTCCCTCCATACTTTTAGAATTTACACTACTAATAAATCATTAGATACGTTTGTATGCTTTTTTTTTTCAGTTAGGTTTTATGGTGTTATATCTTTGAATGGAAAAGCATACGGATTTGGTTTAAAGTTGATTTTATTACCTAATGAGCTCCTTCTGAAGAGCGCCACCCTGCTTCGTCCTCCGGTGAGAAGTCGCCCCAAACCCCGTGGTAACCCCGTAACTGTCGGTCCCCTTCCCCATGCTCTCCATCACCCAGTCGCTGCTCGCCTTCACACCCTCCCTCGCCGCCTCTGCCAGCTCCACCCTCCCCTCCCCCATCGCGACCGCCGCCACCTGCGATATCTTTAGGTCCGCCCCCTCCAGTTTCACAACCGGGTTCCTGAAGTCCTCGACCATCCTCTTCACCTCGTCGAGGTGGCTCCCCGTGAGGGCCTCTGCGGCCGCCCCCCAGTTAAGGGGATCGGCCTGCTTCGTCTTCATGCAGATATTCTCCATGTATTGTATTGAGGTGCTAGCTGTTGTGAAGGAAAGAAAATGGAGCTAATGCTTCTTTTTTTTTGTCTTTTCTTTTCTTTTTGGTTTTCCTTTCCTGAGGATGGAGGGAGGGAGGAGGAGGGGTTTAAATAGTTTATGGATGAGGTAGGTGATGGGGGTTCGTTGGGAAATGATTGCGGCCGTTGGATGCGTGGAGGGCGATTGGATGGTGGATGTGGTGGACACGTGGCGGTGATTGGTGGGAGTGGGAGGTGTTTCGCGCGCTCGTCAAAGATGGGAGGAGGAGGTTGGTGACAGAATCTAGTGCACGCCTCGTCATTTGTCACACTGCTCGGAAATTCAATAAGTTTGGCATGGCCACACGGCTTTTTGGGACTCAAATTCGGATAAGCCCCCCGTGTGGTTTTGCTCTGTAAATCTATTAAGCCCACGCACTACCAAAATCAATATTTCGACCAGGGCAAAGTTGGAATATTATGAAAGTAGTCACGTGCGACTCACGTGAATATTACGATCACTCAAGGAGATTCGGAAAGATTATTAGGACGAAATCGCTTCTGCTTATTTCCTCCTCTCGTGACGGAGATCAACTAGCATGAAAGTTCAACCTCTGAAAATCCTCACCATCCGTGTCCACTTAAGAATGAAAACCATCATAAATAAGAAGATCCGCTTACAGTTCGATCCCAAGTTCGGAATGTGATATGTTTCTTGGCGATGGGTTCCTGTCTTGAAGGAGACTGATGTTCTTATCATCGTCCAAGAGCCCACTTAAAGCCATCATTCACAGTGTTGTATCCATTATAGACCCCCAATCTTGAGGTAATTTCTTATTTATTTTTGGGTTCAGTTTTACTTAGTATCTTTCTATTGGCCGTTTGTTAATTTGGTTAATGTTGAAAGAAATTCTTGTTGATTTGAACTGATTTATTGAGAAAAATCTTAACTTTTGGGCTTAAATAACATAGGTTTTACATAAATTTATTTCATAATTTCCATGAACTCTTCATCTGCTACATGACTTCACGTGTAGAGTGCACGTTTCCAGGTTGCTAGATTTTCAATACATCTAATACAATCATTGTGATAGCTACGATGTTAAAGTTCTCAATTTGGTTTTGAATTTCAACTAAAAAGCAAAGAAATTTTCTTTCTATTGTTTTATCAAAATAAGAGTTTTTATTATGATGATATTCCTGAAGTTTTCATTATAATGCAAGTTTTCATTATGATTTTTAAGGTAAAATTTTCATTATGATTTGTTATAAGGTATATGATTATAGGTTTTTTTTTTGTTTTAATTGGTTATATTTTTTTATTAGAGAATATATTTCTAAGTAAAATATGGATTCATGTTGCATATTCCTTTTTATTTGCAAGTTTTTGAATATATGCTGACTATGTCTTGATTTCTCTTGTTTGTATTTCTAATGTGTTTAGATGGAAGCGAGAGGTAATGACAATAGCAGTAGTAAAGAAGATGTGTTGATACAGAGTGAAGATACAGGGACACTAGACTATGATTGGGATCAAATTGTAGGAGATTTGGACTGATGTAGACAAATTGGAGATGATAATATTAGTAGGACTAATATGATAAATCTGGACAACCACAATGATAATAATGCAGTTGATGGAGTTGGGGAAGGAGGTAATGAGAGAAAGAAGAAAGGCAAAGGAAAGGCTAAACCAATAAATAAAAGCGAATGGCGTAAAGAACATTGTACAAATGAGAGATGATTTTGACTCTGATTATGGAGACAATGACAATTTGAAATCCCCCTATAATCAAATGATGAGCAGGAGAATGCTGGATACTCTGAATTTAGTTTTGATGATGGACCAATACCATAATTTGAAGTTGGCCAAATATTTTTTGATTTAAAGGCATTTAAAAGTGCAGCAAAGGATTATGCAATGAAGGGAGGTTACAATGTGCCTTATAAAAAGAATGAATCAAAGAGACAGAGGTTGATATATTGGGGTGATTGCGAGTGGCAATTATATGCCTCTGCCATACACGGGGAAGATCAAACAACATTGCAAGTAAAGAGGTATGATGCTAAACATCGTTGCATTAGGACTCAATACAACACACAATGCACATCTAAATTAGTTGCGGACAATTGTTTTGAGTTAGTACTTTGCAGACAGGACATTAAAAACCAGTTGATATTGTGGAAGACATACAAACAAGATTCAATTTTCAAATCTCAAAGAGTTCAGCCCGCAGAGCCAGGGCAGTGTGTTTAGAAAAAATTAATGGTTCTAAAGTACAACAATTCCAAAAGTTGTCAAAAGTTGTATGATTATTGTAATGACTTAGTTGAATCGAATCATGGGACCACGGTGAAAGTGAAGAAAGTTTACCCTGAATCAGAGAATGAAGCAAGGTTCCAAAGTATTTATATATGTTTTTCAACTTTAAGGGATGGGTTTTAAAATGGGAGTAGACCATTTATTGGATTAGATGCATGCCACTTGAGAGTAAACATGAAGGGTGTTATCCTTATTGCTTGTGGGGTAGATGGCAATAATTGTATGTATCCATTTGCTTTTGCAATTGTTGAGGGTGAGAGGACCATTACATAGGAGTGGTTTATGGAATTATTGGTTGTAGACATTAGCGGTGGAGATGGGCAAGGGTGGACTTATATGAGTGACAAACAAAAGGTAAATGATTTGGTTAACAAGTTATCTTTCTTATTGTTTTATGCTAAATCGATATTTTTCTAACCTGTTGTTGTACATGTATAGGGGTTAATTAGCAGTAGGAGATTCTCAACCAGAAGTTGCTCATAGTTTTTTGTGGGGAAGAATTTGAGGCCAAGGAACCAACTTTTGAAGCAACAAAGAAGATGGAAACGAATACTTAATGGTGGAGTTGGCTGAAGTAGACATTGATGTTAAATTATGAAGCTAGGTGGAAAAATAATATGGAACATAGAGGAACAAAGAGCAAATACGAATGGTGGGAAAAGTAATATTTTTTCCCTCCAAAAAAAGAATAATTTCAATAAGAAAAAAATACCCTTCCTTAGTTATATAGAAATACCACGGGGGCTAAATAGATTCAAAATTAAAAATATTGGGGCTTAGTAGATTGAAATAATAGATTGAGGGCTTAATAGATTTGTAGGGCAAACCACAAGGGCTTTTCTGAATTTAAACTCTGGATTCTGAAAAGAGAGCGACAAGGTGAAAGCAAATATTAAGAGTATTGATAACCATAAATCTTTACTGTTCTTGTACTCCCACTAACCGAGTGACTGACTACAAACATTTTTACAAATTTCAAAGAAAGGATCTCACTTATTTGGTAGCCGTAGTACAAATGTAGTATATAGCATTTTCTAAATATTAACGTGGCGCTTATGAATTTAGATATAATCGAAGTGAAAATGATGATACATTGACATAAGAAACTGGAATGACGGATTAAAACAATTATCAGTTGTTTTCCCCACAGACAGCGACAATGTTTTAGTAGATGGTAATGGATTTGTATATTATTGAATAGAATAAACAATGCAGATTGTGTTATATATTCATTTTGCTAAATAAGCTAACAAGAGATACGCTAGTAATCGGATTCATCTTGCTCGCCGCATTGGGGGCACGTGGATTTTATCGTTCATATCTTTCGGTGACTCGGGTCGTTAAATGAGATATTTATCACTCACATTTGATGTTTTCTAATATACTAATTAGCCTTAATTAAAGCCAAGAGGACTTGTGTATGTCATTGTAGGTCACAATATTCTGTTGGTTGGCAGTGAGGAGGAGGATACACCAGATTCTGACCTGCTCTTTTGGACTAATCCCAGCTAATTAACCTAAACAGCTAAAGGTCTCCTAAAAAATTCATTGCTAAAAGGACTTGTATATGTCTGGATTTCTTTCGTCACAACTTTCTCTATGAGGGACGGTGAGTCTGGGCAGCTGCTTGAAAGTAATCTTTTAAGTTTTCTAAGTTATCTAACGTGTCTTTTATAATGTTTTATAGATCCACGAATCTTCTACGCTTGAAGGATTATATTGTTTTTAGGTTTACTCTGTATTAATTTCTTTGGTGGATTCTATTAAGCGTGAGCGTGAGCGTTTATCTAATATCGCTAAGGCGGAGTCTTTGGAGTGGTAAATCGTCATATCCATCTAGAGCGGTGAATTCTATATCCGTTAATAATCAACCTGCTAACCTTAGTTATCCATCATTTATTCTAAGATGGTGATATATGTAATATTCTTAGAGTGATTGGCATCTTATCCGATTATCTATTCATCTATCGCGTTCATTTGGAACCTTAAAATTTACGAGAAATATACTTTCCTCTTCTTTTCCCCAAAAATATTTGGTCAATCACTAGAATATATTAATACTTTATAATGATAATAAAATTAATAGATATATTACAATTCATTACAAAGAATTATTAATTACAATGAAATAGTAAAATTATGTATTTAATAAATTATTGTACATAATTATAACTATTAATAATAGTACAAATAAGGATTGATTCTTTATATTGTAAGTAGTATAACCTTTTTCAACATTATAATATCATCTTCATAATAAAAATTAGACGTTATAAATTAAAAATACTTTTATTTCGGAAAATTACTTTATATAAAAATATTATATCCTTAGAACTTATGAGACATGCCCTTTTTGTTAGAAAGAAAATGTCTCATAAATTTTAAGGATTCAATAATTTTATATAAAGTATTTTTCCTAAATAACAGTATTTTGAATTTATACTGTCCATTTTTTTTATTGCTAAGATGATATTATTTATCAAATAAGGTAATATTATTTACAACATAATGTCATATAATATTAAAATTATTTCCATTATTTAATAGATACTGTAATAATATATGTACATGAATATTTAATAATATAAATGTTTTATTTATTTCGATAGTGTTACTTTTTTTGTCGCTATTTCAATAGTGATTAATTGCATTATTATTTAATAATTATACTCTTAAATAAATTGTTTAATAACATAAGCAAATTTAAATAACTATTAAATGCATGTTAATAATATAAGTACTAATAATAGAATAAATTAAATTTTTTAATCATAGTGTAATAAAATAACTTTGTAAAATGTTTATATATAATTTATTATACAATATAATATTAAATACAAAAACTGTCCACGTGCAAAGCACGTGCATTATACTAATATTATACAAAAGTTAAAATAAGAAAAAAAAACTCAAAGTTTTCTGTGTAAAGAATAAATTATTTATTGCCGCGTTAGATTTTTCCTAGTAAGATGCCGCGTTAGATTTTTCCTAGTAAGATGAATGGTTTGAGTGACGGGATATTCTTAACTTCAAGTTTGAAAGTCTGTTCTTGTTTGAAAAATTGTTCATAATTAACATAGCGATTAAAAGGGGCGTAGTTTCAATTTATTTCTCAAAAGACGAAAAAGAATGGGAAAAAAAAAGGATAGGATTAGAAGTCTCTCATAATTAGTAGATTGAGTTTATATTCTTTAAACTTTTCCTAGTTGTTAATTTATAGCTCTATTTTTGCGGATAGACTCATACACTTATAGTGATTGTGTCTTTAATTCTTTATACAACTTTATGAGAATTTGATAGGATTAGAAGTCTCTCATAATTAGTAGATTGAGTTTCATTATAATAAGGAGTTTGTATTTTATTCTAATTAGGAAGTTTGATTAGGTAGGGTTTTAATTTCCCTATATATAGTTTTTTATTATTGAAGGAAAAAAACATGGAGATGAGAGATATCCTACATTCTTGTAATCTAATATTAGCAGAGAGCATGACCTGATTCAAGAATATTGTGCGAGAAGCGAGGATTTCGCAATATTTGTCCATTCAAAAGATTGTAAAGAAAGAGCTCTGGAGAGAATATGAGAGTTGACTATGTATATGAGGTTGAGGGATTGAGAGACGAGAGTTGAGTAGTTTCTCTTATAGTTCTCTTTGATACATGGTACATTTCTCGTATTGTTGTCTCGTGAATGTAGGTCAAAGTTGATCGGACGAACTACGTAAATCTCTGTATTCTTTCTTCTTGATGTGGTTGTTTTATGTCCCGTGGATTATTGATTGGCTTCCAAGTTATGTGGATCATAGTAGGCGGGGAGACTAAAAATCCACAGTAAGTGGTATTAGAGTGATGGTTATGAATCCAGGAGTTTGTAAGATAGAAGTCGTCATCATGCAAGATCGAAAATCGGCGTTGAAAGAATTAAGATGAAGAAAAAGAAAAAAAAAAAGAGAGTAGGCAGCTGGCCAATGGTGAAGGACGACCGACAGAGGTACAGCCGGCGTAGGCATGGCCTGTGACGAAATGCAGCGAATGGCGTCCAAGCCGTGGTGAACAGGGTCAGAAATTTTCTTTTGCAGGCTTCCTGAAGCGTGGAGGAGAAGAATTAGTCTTCACGTGACAATAAATTTGTACACGTGAGTTGGGGTCCACATAAAAAGAAGCATAAAAAAGAGTTTCTGATTTTTAAAACAAAAGCAAAACGATAAATAAGAGTTAGTGTAGCATGGGCCCGTGTGAACAGTGATTTATGGGTGAAGGAATTGTGGCGAGAATCAGTCACATCATGTAATACTGAAGAGTGAAGACTCATGGGATCTGATGTGGAGTTTCCGTGTTTTGTGCTATGGATCTGGATCGAATGGACAGTCTAGATTGTTTTATCGATAATTTGGTGAATTAAATGCTGATTTTAACAATCCAGGAGTCGTTTATAGGTTATGGAGTGCTTTCAACATGATGAAAGGGTCTCATTTTTCAGATTTTGCTCAGATCGGTCAGACAAAGATGAAAAGTTCTGATGGCGTGGCGAGACAAATCTAATGGCAGATAGGGCGAAAGAGTATGTGACGGATGAAACCGGTATAGAGAATCAGACATGATGCTAACAGTAGAGTTATCAGCATATAATTATTCAGAATCATCGCAGGAGCAGGAGTTTGTTGATGTGTGTAACATCGATGGGATAGTGTCAGATTAAGTGGAGCTTGCAAGCGAGTATTACTGAATGACACACATGCTAATGGAGATTGTGACATTGGACTTGTAGAGAGGTGTACAAGAATGAGCATTCATGTCCAGTCCATGCCAAACAGTGAGATAATTGCATCGGGCTCGTGTTGTGGCATAGGAAAGGTCACCGATATAGTTTGAGGTGAGCGATGCAGGTGGAGCACAAGGACAACAAGTGGGGGAAGGCTACTGTTAGTTTCAGTTCGGGGAAAACATATTCAATTTGCTTCTGATGTTAGAGATGGCGAAGATTTCTTAGTTGGCATAAAAGAGGCGGAGGCGCCATGGCAAAGCAGATGACATAGAGAGTTGTTGGGCATCCGGGTTGGAGTAAGGGTGCTTTACTTACGAGTGTGGGCACTTTGGCTAAAGTCCAAAGAAATAGAAGACGCTAGTAGGAGAGACAAAGTCTCAAGACGGCAATAATATATCTTCGAGGTGAGATGGGAAACAAATTCAAAGTGGAGTTGTTAGGATTGTATCTTTGATTCTTTGTATAACTTCATGAGAATTTAATAGGATTAGAGATCTATCGTAATTAGGAGATTGGGTCTCAGCATGATAATGACTTTGTACCTTATTCTAATTAGGAAGTTTGGCTAGGGTAAGATTTTGGTTTCCCTATATATAGTCATCTATTGTTGGAGGAAAAACTATAGAGAGGAGAGAGAACCTATATTCTTATAATGTAGGGTTAACAGAGTGAGTTACCTGATTTAAGAATATTGTGCGAGAGACGAGAGTTTCGTAGTCTTTGTCTATTCAGAAGATTATAAGAAGAAGGCTTTAGAGAGAATACGAGAGTTGAGCATGTGTGTGAGGTTGAAAAATTGAGAGATGAGAGTTGGGTGATTTCTCATGTGGTTCTCCCAAATACATAGTAGATTTTTTATATTGTTGCCCTGTGGATATAGGTAAAAGTTGGTTGACTGAGCCACGTAATTTTTTGTGTTTTTTCCTCTTAACTATGAAATTTTTTACCTTACGGATTGCTAATGGGCTTTTGAGTTTGGGCGGATAGTAGCAGCAAGAAGACTAAAAACCCCCAACAATAATGTTATTCAATTGTGGATAACCCCCGAGTGAATTTTTATTTTACCTTATTTACTCTTTTATGTCAACTGGGGGATAGTATTGGAATAAAACCGCTATACAAAAAAGTACTAACGTTGGAAAAGAAGAGGGAGGGTGGGGAATTTTTTTAAAAAAAATTGAGTGTATTTGTTTACTATTTAATATATTGCTTCCTCATTGAAGTCGTAATACAGTCAACCAAATTGATAATGAATTACTCCAATCATGATGAAAGAAGGTGGTGCTAGACCAACTTACGCATCTCTTGTTGACTTTGAATAGACCGCTCAAGCACATGACAAGCAGAAAAGTCAAGAATCTAAATGAGGGGAAAAGCGGCTCATGTTCTTCTTAGTGCTATCAAATTAATGTCGTTAATTATCATTTTGCTAAACTCTTAAGTAACTTGCTATAATTAAGCAGCTTCTTAATCATGGCTTGATGGGTAATTCAATCTAAACTGCACTATTCAAATTGCTCCTACGACTACTACACAGAAAAGTGTGAGGTCCTTCGAACTTTGATTGACAACATAGTTGATGAGTCTGTGAACGTGGGTGAGGTCTACCACGTTCACGAGACGCGGTTTGTTTCCGCGTGGATTTGTTTCCGTGCAAAGAAACGAAGCCGACCCACGAACGTAAACTGCTCCCTATATAAACAATATTTTATTAGGTTTTTGGGTACGCAAGGAGCAGGGGTTTTGATTTGTTTTGCGGCTGGGTGCTTTTTACGGCTGCAGGAGGAAATTGCAGTAGGAGGAAAACTCAAGAGAAAAATCAGTTTCTTTGGTTTTTTTGTGCATCCTTTTGTAGAGAGAATTTGTGAGGGATTTGAGAGAGTTTGTTTGAGGGTTTAGATTGTGAGTGATTGTAAACCCTAGTTGTATTCTCTCCCTCTATTAGTAGATCTCTCCCCCTCCTTGCCCCGTGGACGTAGGCAATTTGCCGAACCACGTAAAAATTGGTTGTACTGCTATTTGTGTGATTTGTAATAGCTTTTAGGGTCCCTCGACAGGTCAGTCCTAGAACTAATGAGAGGAAGAGCCGATATCTCACTTTGTTGAGATATTCGCTTCAGATTCTTGTTTCCTTTGTGAAACGGGAATTCTTATTGCGATCTGACTCTCTTGTTGTGCTGTCGAAGTGTTGCCGAAATTTTCGCTGCGCGCAACAAGGATAAATTAGAACCTCGAGCTAGGAAGGTCATATTTGTAGGATTCAAGCGTGGTGTCAAGGGATACAAGCTTTAGGATCCAGTGGATAAGAAGATTGTGCTGAGTAGGGACGTCACATTCGATGAGGCTTCTATCTTGAAGCTTCACAGTTCTCATCAGGTGGAGAGCGACCCGACGGAGGAGATATCGCAGGTGATGGAGATCAATGCAGCTCCACATCGTCCAGATGGTACAGTATCCATGCAGGTGCCGACTGAGGTGACGCTAGGCGAGCACGACGGTGATACGGAGGATACGGGTACTGATGTGCAGGATCAGGAACTGACGGCTCAGGTTCAGGATTCTATTGCGGTTCGGAGACAGAGGAGAAACGTACAGATGCCAGCACGGTATGCCGACACAGTTGCGTATGCACTTCCAGTAGAGAGTATCGATGAGTTGGTGCCTACTACATTCAGAGAGGCCGAGCAGAGTTCGGAGGCTAATTCGTGGCAGGTGGCTGTAAGGACCGTGGAATTTTAATATTAGTTAAAATAATTTTTTGGTATTTTAAAATATTTAATTATGATTTTTAAAAGAGTATTTATATTTTATCCGATTTTCTAGAATTTTCTATGATTTAATAATATTGTTTTATGTTTATTCTAATTATGAAATACAAATTTAATTATTACGGTAAAGATTTTTTTTAAATTAATATTTGGTTATTCATTACTATTATTGTTATTATTATTATTTGGTAATTAACACTAGTATTCGGGTTGTAATGTTCCACATGCATTTTTCCTTAACCATTCCCTCTTTTTCTCTATATCCCACATTAATCACATGCTTAATTTCGTTTTTTCTCTCCTCTTAATATCCCCTCTTTTGAATTCTTTCCTTAACCTCTCCCATAACCAATATTAACTCTCTCAAATATCTCTCCCCATAAATCATGTACGTTATTTTCTCTTTCCTTATTTTTTTTATTTTTAAATTCATACCATAACTGACTCTCTCTTTCCAGCTCACTTTCTATATCATGCTCAATCAAAACGAATTTCACTCTACACGTTTTCTCTCTCCCTATCTCTCTCAATTACAGCTCATCTCACTCACTCTCTTTCCAATCAATCCCTTCTCCTTTTATTTTTTTAATCATTCATTGATTTTTTCTTATTATTTTAATCCCCTCTCACATTCTCATCTCTCTTCCTCTCTCAAAAAACACCACCGACTCCTGCCTCCATCACCATCACCTTCGAACCCACCAGTCCCGCGTTCGCCGCTCACCGCCGTTGTCCCCACCGCCTGCTCCGACCAAGCACCCCCACCTCGTCGGAACCGACCACGAACACCACCCACACCGCCACCTTCTTCTTCTCCTCTCCGTCGCCGACCACCTCCACAACCCACGCCCAGATCCAGCGCCTCCCCTCACCTACCCGAGCGTCGCCACCAGCCGCCTCTGCCCCTCACCGCCGTGCACCACCTCGCTGATCGCCAACCTCCATCCCCGTGCCCAGCCAGTCACCTCCTGCTGATTCCGTTCACAAGCCCCGTCGACCTCCTCTTCGCCGCCCCCACTTGCCTCCCCATCGCCGGCAAGCCCAACCCTGTCTGCCACCGCCACTGGCCGCCTCCGACCGCCTGAGCACCGCCGAGCCCCGACTGCGAGTGACCCGCTGTTCGCCTTAGTCCGCCGCCGCGGCCAAGCCTCTCTCCCCGTCGAGATCCGCATCGTTGCCCTTCACGCCGCTGTCCCCGCCGACATCCCGACAACCCGCTGCCACGTCGCTACCTCTCATCGGAGCTCTTCTCGAGCGCCGTTGCGCTTCTCACATCGAATCCGATCCGCACCGAGGCAAGATCCCTCTTGCCGTTGTCTCGTTAATTTAATTTCTATCTCTTATGAATTTATTATGCATATGTGCGTAGATTAGTTGTGCTGATATGATATTAATTGTGTGGTTGTTGATAATTTTGCGGTGAATATATTCTGCGAAACGATAAATAAGTATGTCAAAAATATAGTTTATGGTTAATTTTGTGTTGTTGAAAGGAAGAATATATTTATAGAATATTTCTAGAATTATTTATAACGAAGGAATTATTTTTAAAAGGAATTATTTCGAGAAAATAATTTATTTTAGACAAGGAGTAATTTGAATAATTGTTATGATTAAAGGAATTTTATTTTGAGAAAAAGAGTATTTTAGTTTATTTTATAAAATATCATAGAATTCATTTCTAAAATTAGATGTATTACTGTTCATAAATGATAATAAAATATATTTAAAAAAAGATTATTTTAGAATTTTTATAATGAGAGATAATTTTAAATGAAATTATTCTTGAAATTAATAATTGAGATTTCGATTTTTTTCATGTGCAAAATATCTGTTAATGGTAGTTTCACGTTGCATTGTTAATAGTAGCGTTACTTCTGTATGTTATTGCATGTGATCACGACCAAGTTCACAATTCATGACAATGACACTTAGCGTAACTGTATTTATTATTCCATGTTGAGAATCCTGAGCAGTACATGATTATAGTGACCTGTATGATACAGTTAGGATCTAGAATCTCGTGTGTAGTTGACCTAGAATTACAAGAATTAGGATGAGAAGTCTTGGCCTATGTGAGCGGTTGGGATTGTTGATGTTATTTCCGGGCTCGCGCTGGTGAAGTTTGTGTAGTCACCGGGGTGGGTCCGAGGATTGAGATGTTTGTGTATTCCGGGCTCGCGCTGGTGAAGTTTGTGTAGTCACCGGGGTGGGTCCGAGGATTGAGATGTTTGTGTATTCCGGGCTCGCGCTGGTGAAGTTTGTGTAATCACCGGGGTGGGTCCGAGGAGTTATTATGTGATTGTTGATTATTTCCAGGCTCGCGCCGGTGAAGTTTGTGTAGTCACCGGGGTGGGTCTGAGGAGTTGAGCTATTTGTGATTGTGATCTATCAGTTATCTGATAAAATGAGCCAGTGACCTGTTGTAGGATGACTAGTTACATGACTTAGATTCTTGGCTAAGTATGATTCTTGTGAGACGTAGATAAGTTGTTTTCCTTTCCATACATAGATCGGGGTTAATATTTAATTATGTACAATTTGAGACATATGGTATATACATGAGGGTTTCCTTGTTTGGATTATTTCGCTCGACGTACTACGTCTCTTGTTGTAGATTTTTAAATATTAATTCCATCTATTGTATGATCTTGTTGCTTGGATGGTTTCTGATCGCTACCTGAATGATCTTGTTACTTGGTTGATTTTTGGATTCATCTGATTATTAGTATTCTAGCTGCACGCCTCTATTGTTATTACTATCATCACATGTTCTATTTTATTTCTGTTATCATATTGACCACGCATATATTATTACATCGTTATTGTATTGTTCCTGGCTTGGGGAATCTTGCCGTGTGTTTTACACGCTGACGTACTCCTATTTTCTGGTGTACGTCAGATTTAGGAGACATGCAGTCTCAGTTCGGAATCGTGCAGGAGCCAGATGATTCTCAGCCGGGTGCCTTGCAGAAGGAGTAGAAGAACCATCTGAAGCGTAGTGGTTTTCTTAGTATTAGTAGTTGGACATTAAAACTCTTTTACCGTACTTTTCTTCAGTTGATGTTGGATTTAGTATTTTAACAGTATTTTCTTTATGGACTATGTATTTCTTATTTCCTAGTTGGACTATTTTGTAATAAGGGTATGTTGGACCCATATTTTTATGTCTGGGATGATTTACCATTGATGATATGTCTATTTTTATTCTGAATTGTCTTTATATTCTTGTTATGTGTGATCGGGGACCTGTCACTTCGTTTTGTTTTATTTCCAGACGCTTAGCGTATTAGATTGAGAAGAAGAGGTCTAGCACTTATCTCTCCTCAGTCTAATACGTCGCGGGCTTGCTCGCGTTCCGGTTCCCGGGTATTTGGGAAGCGGGGCGTGACAGTGGCTATGTAGGAGGAGATGAAATCTCTTCATAAGAACGATACATGGGAGCTCGTTGAGCTTCCAAAGGGACGGAAGGCAATTGGTTGCAAGTGGATATACACAAAGAAGGAGGGCATTGAGGGCACTCCATTGAGATTCAAAGCTAGGTTGGTTGCGAAGGGCTATGCACAGGAGGAAGGTATTGATTATAATGAGGTTTTCTCTCCGGTGGTGAAGCACTCTTCGATTCGGATTCTGCTAGCTTTGGTGGCACAGTATGGTTTGGAGTTAGATCAGTTGGATGTGAAGACGGTATTTCTTCATGGTGATCTTGATGAAGAAATATATATGACTCAGCCATTGGGATTCCGAGCTGTAGGGAAAGATAAGTTGGTTTGCAGGTTGAAGAAATTGCTATACAGTTTGAAACAGTCTCCTCGACAGTGGTATAGGCGATTCGATGGTTTTATGATTGGTCATTCGTACATTCGGAGCCAGTTTGATCCTTGCGTATATTTTCGCAAGTTGAAAGGAGGTGCGTACATTTATTTGTTACTCTATGTCGATGACATGTTGGTTGCCTCTAGTTCCAGGTCGGCTATAGATGAGTTGAAAGCTCAGCTTTCAAATGAGTTTGAGATGAAGGACTTGGGCGAGGCAAAGCGCATTCTAGGGATGGAGATCGGCAGAGACAAGAAGAAGGACAGAATTTGTTTGACCCAGGTGGCTTATTTGAAGAAGGTTCTACAGCGATTCCATGTTAGCATGGATACGAAGCCAGTTGGTGTACCTTTGGGAGCCCATTTGAAGCTTTCAGCTGGTCTTTCACCAAAGTCAGTTGAAGATCGAGAGTTGATGTCGAAGACTCCATATGCGAGTGCGATTGGGAGCTTGATGTACGCAATGGTATGTACGAGACCAGATTTGTCACAGGCGGTAAGCATGGTATCGAGATACATGCACGATCCAGGAGTGGGTCATTGGGACGCCGTGAAATGGATTTTGAGGTACATTCGAGGTACGCTCAATGTTGGTTTGGTTTATGAGCGGGACACTACAGGTGGGCAGTTATGCATTGGTTATGTTGATTCGGATTATGCCGGGGATTTGGATAAGCGCCGGTCTACGATAGGGTATGTGTTTACTTTGACTCGTGCGCCTGTGTGTTGGAGATGCACCTTACAGTCGACGGTGGCTTTGTCTACGATGGAGGCAGAGTATATGGCAGTTACGGAGGCTGTGAAGGAGGCTATTTGGCTTCGAGGACT
Source organism: Asparagus kiusianus (assembly GCA_022839385.1). Lineage (NCBI taxonomy): Eukaryota > Viridiplantae > Streptophyta > Magnoliopsida > Asparagales > Asparagaceae > Asparagus > Asparagus kiusianus. Next base: position 345,712 of record BQKN01000975.1, read on the forward strand.
TTTGGAGGAACTTGGTATATCGCAGAGGTCCGTCACTATTCATTGTGATAGCATGAGTGCTATCTATTTGGCGAAGAATCAGGTTTTTCATGCGAGAACGAAGCACATTGACGTTCGTTATCACTTCGTTCGGGATGTTCTTGAAGATGGCGATGTGGAAATTATGAAAGTCCACACGAAGGATAATCCAGCAGATATGCTCACTAAGGTGGTTCCGAGCAACAAGTTTGATCATTGTCGAAACTTGTTGCACATTCGTGATTGTTGAGGCCGTTGGCGGCCATTTGAATGAACTACGTTCGGCTTGATTCCTTGGGCAAGAGGATACGTAAGCAGTCTTTCGGATGCAGCCGGTTTGGATTAGTTGATTTTGATGGGGGTGAGATTGTTTGGACTCTCGTTCGGGTTCTCGACTTGTTGTGGATTGGGTTCGTACTGGACACAATAAGTTGGGACATTTGGTTGCTTTGGTGTCGTCTCAGTTTTGAGAAAACTTCACTGAGGTGGAGAATTGTGAACGTGGGTGGGGTCTACCACGTTCACGAGACGCGGTTTGTTTCTGCGTGGATTTATTTCCGTGCAAAGAAACGAAGCCGGCCCACGAACGTGAACTGCTCCCTATATAAACAATATTTTATTAGGTTTTTGGGTACGCAAGGAGCAGGGGTTTTGATTTGTTTTGCGGCTGGGTGCTTTTTGCGGCTGCAGGAGGAAATTGCAGCAGGAGGAAAACTCAAGAGAAAAATCAGTTTCTTTGGTTTTTTTGTGCATCCTTTTGTAGAGAGAGTTTGTGAGGGATTTGAGAGAGTTTGTTTGAGGGTTTAGATTGTGAGTGATTG
>BQKN01000975.1:361319-383299 GCA_022839385.1 Asparagus kiusianus
CTACTTCCCATTTATGAAAACTCATCTATTTGGTAAAACATGCACGAACATGTGCACGAACAAAAACATGATTTTGTAAATTCCATTAAACATAACAAATCAATTCCAAACTTGATGAAACTTTACGAAATGTTTATAAACATGAAAACAAATATGTTAGAAAAAGAATTTCTCAAATTGAATTTCTATTTATGAAAACACATGTATTTTGCAAGTGTGTCCAAAGCATGAAAACCCAAAAACATGCATGTATATATATAACTATATATATACATAGAAACCAAATACGTGTGTGTATATGATATTGAGCTTAAGGTACTTAACACACATAATATAAAACCTAAACTAGATTACCCAAGCCTGATCTTGATCTTCATTGAGCTCAACTTGGTACACGTTGCGGATGAAGCTAAACTTTGATCTTGAACTTGAATTGTACGATGCTTCACTCCACAATTCCGCCAACCTCCTTTGGATATCATCGTTGAAGCGTATATTCCATCCAATCCTCCATCTATGTTATTTGTCTATAATAAATAAGAAGATACAAATACTAGACAAACAACATTAGTGGTAAATTGTTTGTTAAACATCATCAAAACAAGAAGGCCAACAATAGGTCGGGTAGTTCGCAATAGCACCCGTAAACATCACAGAATGGTATTCTACTGGCTTCCCGTCCTGAATCAACATTGCGCCCATCGCATAACTAGACGTGTCAGTCTCCACCTCGAAAGTCCACTGCAAATTCGGCAAAGCTAACACCGGTGCCTCCGAGATCTTCCTTTTTAGCAACTGAAAAGCCTCCTCATGCGTCCTTCCCTACTCGAACTGAACCTTAACCTTTGTGAGGCCATGTAACTGTGTCGCATAAGTCGAAAAATGTCGAATGAACTTGCGCAAATACTGGTAAGCCCCCATAAAGCTTCTCACCTCAGTCATTATCTTCGGCGTCGGCCACTTCGTGATCACCGTCACCTTACCCGGATCTATCCTCCTCTAGCCCTTCCCCACGATGAAGCCGAGATACACCAACTCGTCCTTTCAAACTCACACTTCTTCCCATTGAGCTTCAGTTGTCCGTCCTGCAACACTCTAAACACTTTCTCCACATGAACAAGATGCTCATCCCAGGTCCTGCTATACACCAAAATATCATCAAGGTACACAATCACAAAATCCTCTATGAAAGGTCACAACAAATCATTCATGAGCCTCATAAAAGTCGCCGGAGCATTGCATAACCCAAACGGCATCACCAACCACTCGAACAGGCCCTGTTTAATCTTGAATGCTGTCTTCCAAGTGTCTTCCTCCCGAATCCTCATCTGATGATAGGCAGACTTCAGATCCAACTTCGTGAAGAACCTCCTCCAACTGGTCCATAAGATCATCGATCCGTGGTAGTGGGTAACGATTCTTGATCGTTATCTTGTTGAACGCTCGATAATCCACACACATGCACCAGCCTCCTTCCTTTTTGGGCACCAATAACACCGGTAACCTACAAGGTGAACAACTCGGTACTATCACTCTCGTCTCCAAGAGCTCCTGAACCTATTTCTTGATCTCCTCGGATTCCTGTACTGATGTGCGGTATAGGCCTATGTTTAGCAATGAACTCTCACCGGTCAACATAATCTCATGCTCTACACCTCGTCGTGGTGGTAGTCTCGTGATTTTCGCAAACAAGTCCGCATACTTGGCCTTCAAACTGTCAAGATCTCCCTCCTGAAGCTTGCTCAAGGTGGACGAGCATATCCTACTCAGCTGCTCTTCATAAGGTCGAATAAATAATAAAACGAACATCCTGCCCGCATTCACCAACCTCTTAGCCTGAGTCACCGTCACCAAACTCGTCTCTTACGAAAGAGATGTCGAACGAAAAATAAATTGCGCGCCATCTTTGGTGAACGTATACTTTTGGGCCCGCCGATCATATACCACATGTCTATCCCACAAGTAAGGACTGCCCAAAATAACTTGGCAAACATCCAACGGAACTACGTCGCATGTGACCTCGTCAATATATGACTCATGGAGTGCAAATCTGAACGTATACTGGTTCACCACACTCAATCCCGTTCCTTCTGAATCCACCCTAATAGATAGGGCTTCGGATGTCTCACCGTCTTCAATCCCAGCTTCTGTACCAACGCTTCAGATATCAGGTTCTTCTGACTCCCTATATCTACAATGGCATCCACCAAACTAGTCTTGACCTGCAACTTCAAAACAAAGAGCTGCTCCATTGGGTCGTTGTCTTCTTTCACGTCCTTTTTCCTCGCCATAAGGTTGAGGCTGCTGTTGGGCTCTGTCATCCCGGGAACCTCCTTCAAACCCTGTGCTATCACGTATGCTTTCTTCTCCTCCTTCTTTTTTAACCCTTTCGGCTTCAGATGAGGGTACTTCTCCCAGCAATGATCAGCCATGTGCCCTGTCTGCTTGCAGTGATTGCATGTCAATCCTGCCTTCCCCGAATCACCCTTCTTCTTTTCTTCCTTATGTTGAGAGCCACTAGACTTGCCTCACGATTGTTTGGAATCTCCCTTCGTTTCGTAGCCCTTCTTCTGTTTGCCCTCAATGGCAATTGCCTTCACGCTCGCTTCTGCAATCGTCTCGACCGTGAACAGCTTCATCTCCTTACGGATGTAATCATTCAGCCCCACCATGTACTTCATAAAGATGGAGTACTCGTCCGTTGTGATGTTTAGGACCATCGCCTGCTGCTGGAACTCCGTCGTGTACTCTTGAACGGTCTGATTGAACATTTGGCGCAAGCCGTACCACTTGTACCAACGCTCCTCAAGGAACTCCACCGGATAGAACTATTTCCTAAGTAGCTCCTTGAATTTGTTCCACGACGCTGCCTTCTTCTCCTGTTTGCAATAGGATTTCCACCATATCAACGCGTACCTTGAAAGCTTCAATGTCGCGAACACGATCTTCTCCTTGGATGAATATCCGTAGAGGATGAAGTACATCTCCATACGCTCAATCCAATCATCAAGCTTCTTCACATTGACACTCCCATCATAGACAGAAATCTCCACTTTGAAATCTATCTTTAAATTTTAGTAATTATTTTTACCCCCTTGATGTCCAGCAGTCCTAACAGTCTCAGTTCCTCCATCTGAATCAGACTTCTCGCTCTCTTCATCAGACTCGACGAGTTTCTTCTTACCCTTCGAAGAAGATTCCTCCCTTTTGTCCCCTTTGTTAATGAGACCTACGAGCTGACTGAGCGTCGAACCAATCGTCTCGATCTGCTTTTCCATGGCATCAAGTCTTGTTGAGTTATCTGCTTCAGACATTTTCTCCTTCCTTAAATCTTGGGCTCCTTCCAAGGAAGTAAGGATCTCGCCAAACTTCTTGTACTGTGATCGAGTAAGGACTATACACAGGATGCTCCTTCACCGGATCTGATGCTCTGATACCAACTTAATACGAGCTGCCGTGCGAGCACCTTTAATCGCGGAATTATTAAAGGTGGGTAAAGGAGAAAATAATAAGAATACAAGAATAACTCAGGTTTTGGGCGAAGGAAAATACCTTCTCTAGATTATGAGTATGCAATTTACAATCTCTCACAATCTCACTCTAGAATTGAAGAACAGGCTCTCTAATTCTCAAATTACAATTTTAATCTCTCTTGATTAAACTCTCTGATTCTTTTAAACCCTAAAACAATCCCTTATATATGTGTACAAACGAGGATGGCAAAAGTGGTAAATAACCAAACCCAACCCAAACAGGAAAACACGTAAATAGAGTCCTTAACGAACCTGGAAAACTCCGATGAGTCGACTCATGACTGAGATGAGTCGACTCGTCTGAAACTGGACAGAACTCAAGACCAGCAATGAGTCGACTCATGACTGAGATGAGTCGACTCATGACCTCATATGAGTCGACTCATAACTGATGAGTCGACTAGTCAGAGACTAACTGCAAACTGAGATTGGTTTCATGAGTCGACTCATGACAGGCATGAGTTGACTCAACCTGATGAGTCGACTCATGTACATGTATGAGTCGACTCACAGGCTAAAATCTGGATACTTTGACTCTTCGATTCTCTACCTCGTTTCTCGCTCTAACCTGCATTCTCTTGTACTGTTTAACACCTATATTCTCATGCTAACATGAGAATCATCTATCCTCAAGCTCCCATGAGGATCGCTAAGTTCCGAAGAGAAGATACACCCGTATCATGGGATGATTTACTGTTGATGATATGTCTATTCCTTATTCTGGGTTGTCTTTATATTCTTGCTATTATGATCGGAGACCTGTGATTGAAATTTATGTATTTCTAGACGCTTAACGTATTAGATTGAGAAGAAAAAAAAGAGAAAAAAATAATAGTGTATATTTTTTCTCAATCTAATACGTCACGGGCTTGCTCGCGTTCCGATTCCCTGTATTTTGGGAAGCGAGGCGTGACAGTATATGTGGCATTTGGCCAAAATAAGTAAAGTTCCTTATAAGTGGACAAAAGATAAGTTGGGAAATCCCAACTTATTTTTTGCCTGCTAATAAGTAACAAATAAGTTGTATAAGTCGGTTTTACCAAACATCACATTAAATATTTATAAGTAAAAAATTACTTACCATATTCCCTTTAAAAACACGAGTTCGGAAAAATCTTTCAGTAGACAAAAATACCCCTATAAAGTTTGAACTATCCTATCACTAATCAATTCTAATTTTTAAATTGTATTTAATGATTTATTCTAATCCTAATCAAATAACTTCAAAGTTTGAACTATCCTAATCCTAATAAAATTCTAAATTAACCATATTCTAATAATTTTTAAATTAAGTTTAAACCAATATATCTATCCTTAATACAACTAATATATCTATCCTTAATACATGGTATTATATAATAATGATATTATACTTTTTTAAGTTTGAAATATTATACACTATCTAAAAGTTTAAACTAATTTATTTACTTTACATGTGTAAAATCATATTATGATTAATTTATTAACAATAACATAATAAGTTTATATTACAGAAAGATATCATATTGCACTTGTTATGATTATATCTATCTTTTAATATGTGCATTCACAAAGATAACCAAATTCTTATTATAACCAAATTCTTATTATAGCAATAGGACTCTTCGGGTATAAATAAAGTACCAAATCCATTTTCTTCTCTCACCAAATATTTCTCAGACTTTGAAGCAATTATCAACTGTTCTCTCTCAAAGGTTTGGTCATGGTGTCTCTATTTTTTATTTAATAATGATGACTTTTTATCTTTGTTATTTTCTTCTTATTAGAATTAAATTAGACTGTTTAAAGATTATGAACTAGATTAGATATTGTTCTTCTTATTTTAGTCAATTAATCATGGTATCTAAATACAATAATTTTCACAACACTTCCATCTATTTTCTTCTTATTAGATTAGATTAGATTATTTTAAAGTAATTAATTATAATTATTTACAAAAGTCGGCCTGATAGTGGGGGAAATAAAATTGTAATTTTTTTTTAAAACATTCATACATCTTGTGATTTGTATGTGTGATAGTGTAAATTTTATTTAATAATTCTCAGAAGGAAATCTGTTCGTCCTCTATTTTTATTATTCATTATCTTAATCTTCCATTATTTGAATCTTTTATCCACTGAACTAATCAGCTTTAGTTTCATATCACCAGTAGTTATCCCCATGGAAAAGTAACATGTCGTTAGTACTATTTCATTGGATAATGACTTCGATTACTTCCAATACAAAGTTTTCTAAATTTAATAAACATGGAATTTGTATGTAAGATTAATATAGACCAATATGTCTCTTGTTTTTCATTCCGCAAAAATAAAGAAGAAAATCACAAACACATAAATATGAAAATTTTAGTTTTGGAGTCTATATGAATATGTATGATTCTCTTAAGAGTTTTGATACTTGCACAAGAATTTAAAAATATATGATATCAGCAAATTGAAATTGGTGTATGCACAAAAAATTGTAAGACCAAAGAAAGCACAATCATGAGACTACATACAGAAAGCGGTATATACTTTTTAAAACTTAAGAAATAATATTAACTGGAGAAACATGATCACTAAAACTTTTAAAATGTAACATGTGAAAGTATTCTGATGATATAATAAAATCTAACATTTGGATAATTAGACTAACATAACTTTTATCTGTACGTCATGCACTCCTTCGTACTGTTTTGCTAACATATATTCTACACATTTTATTTTTATTATATTAATTTGGAATCTTTTAATACGAGGTCTTCTCTTATCAATTAGTACAATGTCATTAACTGACAACATATATCATGGGATCCTACCTTGAGAATACATAATAAGTTCATCCGTTACTTATGCAAAGAGATATAAAATTATCAGAGAATTTAACAATGTGGTGATTACCACTATTCTGGAGTTTAATTTAGAATTAGCTTTAGATATTGTACTAGAGCCTCCAAGCATAGTTCTGAAGACAAATATTGCTGCTTGGGTTATGAGAGTTTTTATTTGTAATAGAAGAAAAAGGAGAAAAGATTGTATTTTTTTATTATTTTCATAATATCAGCGTTTATAATTCAGTTTGTATTTTTTTTTTGTGATTGTTATTATCTATTCAGTAAATTTTATTAAAACCCCAATAACTTTCAGAATTCCTTTTTATGTTGTATTTTTGTTTACATATAACTAACTAAAATATAATATATAGCTTAGTATTAATTAATTATATTTTCCAAACATTTATCTCTGGTGTTAATAATATTTGCAGGATAACAAAATACATGGAGTTATGTACGGAGAGACTATCAAAAAGTTTATAGATATGCTTCGAAAGAATCAAATTATTTTTATTTCAAATGGAGAAGTGAAAGGAATAAACTCAGCTTTTCCAAGTATCCATAAGTCACTTGAATTAGTATTAACAAAAGACGTATCTATCAAAGAAACACCAACAAGTTTCCATTTGGAGAATATATTGAACAACTTTGTCCCATTTGAAGAAGCATTTTTCATGAAAGATACAACAAAATTAGTACGTACTTATAAATTTTTTACTTTAATCTTCAATACAAAACGAGACGTTAATTTATAGAATCATAAAATTTTTATAAAATTACTTGTAGATATTCTTGCAATAACAACTAACGTGAAGTCGGTGATCAACTATATTACTAAACATAACAAACCAGACAATAGGAGGAAAATCATGCTAATGGATAAAAGGTATATTCACGATATTTATTTTCAATATCATAAGAAAAAAAATAAGATTAACGTACTTTCTTTTTTCATATACAGTAAAATGACTATGCACGCAACTTTATTTGGGGATTTGGCTACAAATGAAAGATCAATTCTTGAAGCTAAAATAAAAAATAAGCCTGTAATAGCATTATCAGATTTTAAAATCTCTATATATAAAGGTACATAATTTATTACTGAAATTCTTATTAAAGATAACTAAACATAAAATTCATCCAATAGGTATCTTAATTTTGCAGGGGAGACAAGCATATCATCACAAATTATATCAACAATATATATCAACCTAAAAATACAACTAGCTAAAGAATTAAGGGAATGGTAAGTAGAACAAGCATACTTTCATATAACATAATAATGAAATAGTATTATATTTTAATCTAAAATGTAGGTTTCATTTGGAAGAAGTCCCAAAAACAAAATGATCTCCATCAATGCCTTTTATAAATGAAAAAGAAATTCAAATTAGTGATATTATGCATACATCACAGAATTCAATACAGGTATAATATTAGAAACCTATTCTTATTAACATATTTAAATCTAACTAAATTTTGTCAATATACAGACACACTATTGCACATTTAAGACAAAGATAACTACTATTTTGAATAGACTCGAGCCATGATTCTATACTTGCAAAGGCTGCAACAAGAAAGTAGATAAAAATATTAGTAAAGAGTGTCTGAATGATAAATGCCATAGAATCATTGATGACTCAGTATCAAGGTTAAGTAATATATCTTTTTTATGACACGAACATATTAAAATACAATATTAACTATCTCTAGAAATCGACAATGAAAACTACAGGTACGTAGTTAAGATTCTCGTGGAAAATACACGGATAATGCAAGAGTAACACTATTTGATGTAAAACTCTTATTGGATGCACAACAGAAAAAATCATTATAGAAAAAAGAGGTAATTCCTAACTCTATTCAAGTAATAATTTAGAAAATAAAAAAATCATATATATTAAAATAACATTTGTTCTCATTAAAACATAAAAATAATTAGAGTCCATATTTTCGAAAATTTGTGTTAAACATCAAAAAAATGTTCAAATTTCTGGTGAAGTTAGATAAAAAATCAAAAGATGAACGAGACAAATGAAATATAATAGCACAAGAAATCTAACTACAGCCTGATATTATAATTGACGTAGATAATAAAGATACTACTCTAAAATTGCCCAGGAAAAAGATAAAGGTGGAGAAAGATTGATCTCAGTTCAATTAAAATATGAAACAAAATAATAAAGGATAATATTTTTTTGATTATTTTATATCATATCTTAATTTTTTAGTAGAATTAGGATCTTTTATGAGGGATTTTTTTACAACATTATTAGTAGTTTTGTATGCTTATGTGATTGCTTTCATCACATAAAAATATACTATAGTTATCATTCTTATTTAGTTTTTGTCTTTTTATTACTGTTTTCGGACAATTATAGGTGTATTTCCCTGTCTTTTCTGTAATTGGTATCTTTTGTTCTTCAAATTTCATTGTAAATTTCTGTATGAGATTGCTCTAATCTTACTGCTTTTGGATAATTACTCTCTAATTGTAAAGTTCTACAATACGCAATTGTTTAAGTCTTCATGTTTCTTTGAGTTTGTTCTAAATTTATTATAGGTTTGCTCTAATCTTACTACTTTTGGACAATTACTCTCTGACTACAATATTCTGCAATGTGCACTTGATTAAAATCTTTATGTTTCTTTGAGTTTCATTATAAATTTCTTTATGGGTTTGCTCAAATCCTGTTTTTCAATAATGCATATTATTGTATAGGTTGATTTTTATTATCCCATGTAAGAAGAGGTATCTCGGAACCATTCCTTGTAATTTATTTTTATATGATTATTATGGGTTAGTAAAAATTTTTATTATAAAACATGAGCTTATAATGTCCCAATATGTTACGCAATTCTATTTTCAATGTAATAAGAAATGTGGTTACTTTTTTTACTAGAACATTAGTTCATAATGATATTGCTATTCATTCCCGACTCCATATTATATCTTGGGATTAGTAGAGTTTGGAATATGATATAAAGTATTGATTTAATTTTTTTTTAAATATTGTACTTGAAGATATTATTATGTCAATGCATATTTTTTTCTTAAGAAATCAATTAAGATGTCGCAATTAAGCTTATAATATCCAAAAATGTTGTGCAGTTCTATTTTCAATACAATAAGAAATGTGATTTCTCTATTGCTATGATTATAGTTTATAATGACAATTACAATATCCCAGTTAGGTACATTCATTTTAGTTTAGCTTAAAAATCCATTACATTGATTTTTAATAATATTTAAATAAAATAATAGTAAATCTAATAATTTAATTTTACATATTTGAACTCAAGATAAATCTGACTTATTTATAGTAACAAAATAGATATATAAAATATTTTGATATTTTACCACGTGCACTGCACGTGCATAAAAACTAGTAAGTGGAAATAAGGAAGTTGCCAAACATGCTCTTAGGTGAATGCAAAATATAAACAAAGTGGAAATAAGGAAGTTGCCAAACATTCTCTTAGATGAATGCAAAATATAAACAACTTAGGGATTGTTGTACCAATCCAATGGGCCTCCTCTATTTGGCCCATCACGACATAAGTTTCTAGCCCAACGACACTGTGACATTTAATTTGCAACTATGGTTGTAATATCACTATCAATTGCATCGAACTGAAGCGTTTGGTTCACTTCTAAAATTTTATAGGTTGCAGATGCCATGGTAGTTGGAATTTAAATAAAATTTAAAAAAACCATTGTAGGTGAAATTGTTGTTTTTGTATGTTCTAAAAATTTAAATTTATTTGAAAAAAATTAGTAATTGTCAAAAATTTCGTAAACTATTTAATTTTAATTTTTTTATTTATTGAGAAAATGCTAATTAACGTTTGAAATAAATTCTGGATTTTCTAAAAATATACAGAATTTATTTATAAAATCTTTGGATTAAAAATGTTATTCTATTTTTTAAACTTATTAGCTTTTGAGAAGAATTACAGATTATTTTTGGGAGATAGATAAGATAAGTGTTTGAATTTTTTGTTTTATTTTTTAGAAGCTTGTTTCTTTGCATTCATATTGTTACTTCATAACATCTTATTGTAAATCTATATAAAATCATATACATTTATTTCCCTTTATCAATCAAGTATAAGACTAGCTAGTTAATTGGCTATGATTCTATGCATGTACTACTTGTGGTTTCTTTTGGATGATTTTTAATAATAAAAAGCATATAGGTTTGTCTTTTTGATGGCATTTACTTAAAGTTTTTTGTTTTTTGATATGAAAACATAATTCAGACATAAGAAGTATGTTTTTGAACAAAGTGATTTAAAAAAAACAGCTAAATAAAACTAAAAATCATATTGATCATCTTGTAGTGATCTGTATATATACATCATGTGTCAAGTGGACATAACCAATAAATTGTTGAAACTTGAAGGGTGTAATAGTTCACAAAACCCCAACCCCCAAAAGTATGAACTTCCCACTTTTGACTGCCAAAATTATTGACCGTCCAAGAGAACCCGATATGGCTTTTAAAAGTTTTCTTCAACTTCTTCCGAACTGTAACCTCCCAATTTTCAGAGCATACTCTTGTCTTCTATCTCTCAGCAGTATTTTCAGAGCATCCCCAAAAACTTTCAACACTACGTTTTTAAACCCTCAAACTTTCAACATTTGTTTTAGAGAAACCCCGCGGTGAACCCTTTCTGTAAGTGTCAGAAAAGCCTAATGAATTTTTGATGAAGTTTCAGAATAACTTCATCAGAGGGTAGTTAATTGCGGTGTTAAGTGCCATTTTCAAATTCTTTTCGTTATCTCAAAATGAAGTGAACTTTGAAGGGGTTTTTCTTTTAAGTAGCTTTTAGACTAGTGTTTTTTTCTCCATATCTATACATGGTAACGTAACAAATGTGTCAACTTTTAACTCACATTAAAAAAATAATAATAAAGGATTTCTAAACTTTTGAAAGACTAGCACATAACCTTACTTAAAGGGTCTGTTTATTTGCATGGAAGTTAGTAGCGGATCCAGGAATTTTAAAAAGGGGTGTTACTATATAATTAATAACAATAAATTAAATAGTAACTCTACCGATGGCAAAACCAAACTGCTATTAAAAGGAAAAAAAATGATTGTGGTAAAATAAATATGCATTTTTTGTATGGGCGTCGAGGTCTTTTTAGGGCCTGCGCTAAAAGAACCTTAGTAAAAACTTGTTTCCCTAAGGTTTCTCAGTTGATGGGCTATAAAAATACCTTTAGTAACGACATTGTTCACATAAAGGCTTTTCAGTTGATGGGGTATTGACGTGGGTGGGATCATGTCACTTGATACTACTTTGGCCCATGTAGATCCGCTCCCCACAAAAGTAACTAGGGTGTGCAACAGTCGGTTCGGTTCGGTTTTTATCAAAATTTAAACAACCGAACCGAACCACCTATAATTCAAAACCGAACCGAATTGCTGCTAGTCGGTTCGGTTCGGTTTATTCGGTTCTAACTTCATCAAACTTCTTATCAAACAACAAACTGTGTTAAAAAAAAAGATATCAACAAAGTAGGAGATTATGAAACATTAAACACTGATATAATGATATTATTTTCAACCCATAATGATTCAGAAAATGAGTTTAGGGTTTGAGTTTTTGACTCTTTGGGGACGGGTCGGCTAGGGTTTGAGATCAGAATGGGTAGTATTTCACTATATTCGGTCGGTTTGGGTCGGTTCGGTTGAAAAGTTTTCAAACCGACCCGAACCGCTCTACTCATAAAACCGATTTTTCCGGGTTGGTTCGGGTCGGTTTTTTCGGTTTGGACCGAACTATGCTCATCCCTAAAAGTAACTATGAAGCACGTAAAGTAAGAACAGAATTGTTTGCATAGAATGAATAAAGTAGATGCAACTTCTGTTATTTCTAAGCCAAAAAAATATTTGTTTCTTAGAAAAAACTATTTCCTCTACTTTCTAACTCGCTGATATGACATCTATACGTGACCTTCATTTCCTAATTTTTTTTCCAGCCCAGATTTGTTGCACTAGTGCTATTTGTTCACGGGATTTGGATCCTCTCCACTACAAAAAAGTAGTGAAGAGATCACTACTTTTAATTTAAATTGTTGATTATTTAGTAAGTGGTTATGATACAATCTAAATCTAACACTTATCATACCCCCTGTATTACACTCATTTCTAATTTACACTAAGGGGTGTTAGTCAATTGGGACATTTTCATGCAAAATGGGATAATTGTTAAAGTGGAATAATGTTTCGCTAGTGAGATATTTTAGTGGGATAACTAGGAACAATTTTGTGAAGCGGGAGATTTTGATAAAATAACGTGGGATAAATTTTTATAATCATGAAGTATATATTTATGCATTTTGAAGATATAAATACTATTTATGTATTTTAAACTTGCTATTATTGATTGATAATTGCTTACAAGAATGTTCTTTACTATTAAATAACTTTTGGTTAGACTATAAGATATTGACAATTATTATTATTATGATGGTCTAATAATGGTGATAACCATAATAGGAAATAAGTAAAGAAAAAAGAAAAATAAAAAATAACAAAATAAATATGAGTTCTAGTTTTTTACCACCTAGTTCCAAGCTAAAACTTGGAATAATTTGAGAGACTAAAACTCTCATTTTTGTATAGAAAAATAAAAAAAGTGGGATAATTTTGTACCATTATCCTAATTCTAGTTTTGTTAAAGTTCTACTTGACTAACACTGTAAAATTTTGTTCTAGTTTTAGTTCTATGTGATTAACACCTTAAAATTTTGTTCTAGGTTTAGTTTTATGTGACTAACACCTTAAAATTTTATCTCACAGACTATCCCAGTTCTAATTTTAAGTTCTAGGTGACTAACCCCCCCTAAAAGAAAAAAATCACAACCATCAACTAGATAATCAATGACTGTGATTATGTAGTGATTCTTCTATTATTTTTTTTTTTGTAGTGAAGAGGATCCGAATCCCTCTTCACGATCTACATTTGTATTTTTTTTCACATGGCTCTTCTTAATTAAACGAATCACATTTATCATGTTTTTTATAAAAAAATTTTAACCGGCTCTTTTACCTTGGCTTATTTTGGAACCCATGAGCTTCTAAATTCCTTCATTCACGAAAAATATATCTAGCATGTTTTTTTAATTGAACATTCATATTAATGAACAATACAATATTATAAATCATCATAACTCAATCTAACATGCTACACTATTTTATTGAAATGTTATAGTATTGAATAAATTATAATAAAGAGAGGAAAGCGCACTGTAACTTATATCATGTGTGAGTTACTTCCTAACAATATTTTAATTGTTCTCCAAAGGAAAAAGTTAATGAAATAGAAGAAGTATTGCTTCCACTACTTCCAAAAATATGTGAAACAAAAAAATATATATATATTACTTTCATTATTTCCTATTTCATAATTTTCGAAGTTCCTTCTTTGATCTATTTGTTACTTTTACTAATTCATGTAACCCAAACGGGCCCTAAATGAAGTAGATGCTAATTCTGCTATTTCAAACAAAAAAAATCGGTTTTTTTTTTGAAAAAGCTATTTTCATAAATGCTAATGTGACACATATGTGTCGTCTATACTTTTTAAATCTTTTTTTGCCTCTCAAAGCTTGGAAGTAGCTCGATAGGCGAAACACAAATCAGTTTAGGAATAAAATCAAAATATGTATTATCTAGATGTTCTCTATTTCTAAATAAAAATTCAAAAGATCCTGTTTCTCTCTTTGTATCAATATTTATAATGACTATCCAAACAAAAATTTGAATGACTAGAAAGAAATTACTATTTCCACTACTTCCAAGAATTTCTTAAAAAAGTTAATTCTAACACTTCCTATTTCATAAATTTAAAAATTACTTATTTAGTTTGCTTCTCACTTCTCATACTCTTGGTGGTAAGCCACCAAAAGTTAATTATTCTATTGATATAATTTTTTTATCATAAACCACCAAAAGCTTCTGACAATAAGACTTAACCACCCCCCCCATATTAGGCTAATTAACAGTTGAACACCTTACGGTTTCTCGTATATTACACTTATATATCTTCACTTGTTTTTAGCAACAATTATATATTCTAAAAATTTTAAAATTTGCACTTTTATATCTTCTATTATGCAAATGAGAGAAAGCTCTTTTGAATATTTTTATAAATTTACTATTAAACATACCACAAATGGCATTTTTAAGTTACTAGTATGTCATACATGCATTGTACGTGATGCATGATAAATTTATAGATTAGCATTTGTTATTAAATTAGTTTTTAATGTTAAATTTGTAATTTAACAATAAGTTTTAGGGGTTATCTCAAAACATCAAAACTTTAGGGATCCACTCTAATATAGTCTCAACATAAATTTTCTTTAAAGAAAATGACTACCAAAGAGATCGAATATCCTTATGGTCTAAACTCTGTAGTTTTATGTAGTGGTTTGCTTTAGATTATAAATTTAAGGATATTTTAACGTTATCTAATTTCTTATATTGCTAAATTGGGTATACATCATTTTTATTTAACCATCAATATATTGTAATTAAACTTTCCTATTGACTCTTCATCTCTTCAAATAATTTGATTATCCATCCTCCTATATTTTTTTTCTAGAAGTTGCTCTTTAGTGTTTATTTTATTTTCTCCTTTCGTGGGAGTCCAAATCAAAATAGTTAGTTACTACATTAGCACATTGTACATAATTTGTACACTATTAGACATAGTTCTATGGTATAACTACAAGCAAGTTCTTTATTCTTCTAAACAAAGAACTTGAAGAAAATATTGGCCAAACATTTCTGATATTTAACTTAATCAAGATGAAAATTGGGTCTTTCTACATGCGTAAAGAGGTCTTTGCACAATATAATTTTGATTAGTTGCTCTAAAACATTATCCTTCATCATATTATTGCAGACGCCTCGCTATATTTTCGTAATTATGTAAAACAAAATTAAGAATAAGTGCTTAAACCAAAATATAATTTCATGGGAGCCCAAAAGTCCTCACAAGATAACTCACATGATAATTAATGCTTAACCAAAAACATATTTTCAATGGAACTTAACAGTCATTAGAACCACACAATGTTTAATACTTCAGGTATTGGAGATTATTAAAATTGAGACGATATAAAAGGAAATCAAAAGTTTTAACATAGCAATCCTCTTTTTTAGTCGTAAAGATAAAGATAAAGATAAAGATATTTCAACATCGAATTATGTTGGGTTTAACAATAAAATTAACAAAAACCAAAGATTAAAATGCTAAAATTAGCTTGTCAAATGCCAAAGTGGAAAAATCCTAGGAAATTTGAATTGAGGATAAATAGCACTTGTATACCCTATTGTTTCATCTACTTTTCACTTATATATCATTATTTGTATTTGATAGCAAGAAAACACCTTAAAGGTTTTTAAATTTGCACTCATATGTCCTCACTTGTTTTTGGTAGCACTATACATCCTAAAGTTATATCCTAAAGTTTATAAATCTGACACAATACCCTAAAGATTTTCAAACTTGTAGTTAAATGCCCTCAAGTTTGCATAATTAAGGGTATTTATGTGCAAGTTTTAAGATTTTTAGGGCATTTAAGTGCTAGTTGTAAAAATATTAGGTTATTTAAGTGCCGCTAGAAAGAAGTGAGAGTATATGAGTGCAAGCTTAAAAAACTTTAGGGTGTTTTTTGCTTCCAAATAAAAGTTTGGGTATATAAGTGAAAAGTAGTTGAAATAATAGGGTATATAAGTGCTATTTAGCGTCAATTCAAATATCCTAGGATTTTTCCATTGTGGCAATTGATGAGCTAATTTTAGCGTTTTAATCTTTGGTGTTTGTTAAACTTATTGTTAAACCCAACATAGTTTGATTTTGAGATATAACTTAGTTATGTTTAAAATGCCATTTGTGGTATGTTTAAATAGTAAGTTAATAAAAATATTAAGAAGGAATTTCTCTTATTTGCATAATAGAAAATATAAAAGCGTAAATTTTAGAAACTTCAGGATATATAATTGTTACTGAAAAACAAGTGAGGATATACCACTACAAAAATAAGAGAGGATATGCAAGTGCAGAGTAATGGAAATTAAGGTATTTAAGTGCTTATTAGCACTTGTAATGTTAATATGGCACACAAGAGAGATGGTTTCTGCAAAGAGTCCCACTAGGGGCACATCTTCAACCACACTCTCAACCACACCCCCACACTCTCTATAGTGCTAGTGGGCCATACATGATATTTTTTTTCTAATCTCTTGCCCACTAGCACTATAGAGAGTGTGGGGGTGTGGTTGAGAGTGTGGTTGAAGGTGTGCCCTAACATTATTTTTCTGCAAAATCTTAAAATTAGACAAATTATTTTTAAAGTTTTCTCTAATCTCTTGCCCGCCCCCTCTGAACCCTCACGGCCCGGGTGTCCAATCAAGTCTAGTCTAATAAAAAAAAAGCTTAAAAAAGCCCTAAAACCCAAAACCCTATTTTTTTTAATTTAAAAATTTAAATTTTATTATCTCCGGCGAAATCAGAGAGCCATGGCGACGGAGTCCAACTCGAGGATCACGTGGGAGGGATGCAGCGTCCTTCTCGACATCAACGATGGCGACCGCCTCGTCTTCGCCCGCCTCTCTCCCAACGCGTACTCTGCTCATCCTCTCTCTCTCTCTCCTTTTCCTAAACCCTAGCAAACAAACCCTAGGTTTTACTGATCCTATAACCACGGATTTTTGCAGGTCCATTAAGATTGGGAACAAGAAGTGCTCTTTAAATCCTTTGATCGGGCGCCCTTTTGGCTCCTCGTTTCGCCTCGAGACCGGAACCGACGGTGCTGCCCATCTCGCCCTCTGCGTTCCTTCGTCGTCGTCCTCGTCCTCTGATGGTGAGTGTTGGTTGTGTTCGCAGATTGGAAGGATTAGTAATAACGGGGCATCCAAATTATTGGCTTTTTATTGTCATGCATATGCTAATTCCTAGCTATAATAAAATAAGGGTACTGCACATTAACATCGAAGAAATATGTTGTTGATAGAATCAAATTAGGATTGATCTCTGCTGATTTGAATATCTCCGCCGCAAACACATTTCTATATTTGACTACAAAGTAGCAAATTGTTCAACAAATAACAGTGTTTAGGATATTTTTTGGTGGGGAAAGTGGTATTTTTTATGCTTTTTATAAAACCCATTTCTAATGTTCACCATGCCAATCTCCTTTCAAAGAGTATTAGTTTTGTTTTGGATTATCTGTCAATAATCTTTGTTGTTGTTGAAATACTTGTATTGCCCTCATTGTGAATAGCTACTCGGGATCTAGAGAAAGATGATTGGAAATCTAAGGATGAGGCCAAAGATAATCGTGAGCTACTTGACAATAATACAGCACAAAGTCTTTCTCGAGAAGATATTGATGCAATGCGGTGGTTAGTTGATCTTCTATCTTATTAATTTTACTTTCTCAAGTATGGATGCATGTACACTTCATATTTAGCAAAATACTTGGATCGTCAAGTTTATGATTGCTGACGTATTTGACCTCCTACCACAATGTCTGTCTTCCTCTACTTACTTACTGTTTTATGCTTATTTTCATGAAATAATGTCCCAGACATTCAATATAACTCGCTCTTTTGGTTATCATCATTCACAGTGTCAACTTTAAAAGGCATCTTTTTGCAGTGCGGATATCTGTATGACTCATTTGCTTGCCTTCTCAGTATAAAATGCCTAGTTATCATGCTGAGTTTACCTCTCATGGCACCTAGAAAGCGTGAAACATATATAAGCAGTGAACTGTTTTAATTGCATCTTAGTGGTGAATGCTTACTCATTCTGTTCTTAAGACATGCTTGCACTTGATAGACAGCATGCACTTCTTATGATCTAAAGGATTTTCACAAATATGAGTAGTATTCTACATTAAAAAAAATTGTTTGAAGCTTACGTTTAAAGGATATCAAAAGAGCCCATACTACATGTTAGCTTTTAGATTAATAAGAAAATTTCTTCACGAATTTTAATTATTGTAGCGAAGGTGCAACCGGAGATGAAATTGTGGATGCTCTTATAGCTAACAGCTCGACATTTGGAAAGAAAACAGCATTTTCACAAGTGAGTTCTTTTTTTTTTTCCCTTTTTCCTCCCTGAACAAATGAAGGACCTTGGTCTTTGACCTGGAACCCTCCACTGGCCAACCTCACCCTATAACCACCTGAATTTGCCATTTTCAGGCAATCATCGTGTAACTGTGCTTATGATTGGATCTTTTTGCAGGAGAAATACAAACTTAAGAAACAAAAAAAATATGCACCTAAGGTTCTTTTGAGGCGTCCTTTTGCTCGAAGGTAAAGGATAATTCATAATACCTTTTATATTCTTTTGTTTATCATCTAATCAAGTCATATATTTTTGAAGTTTTGCATGTTTATGATGTAAAATACCTGCACTGCACTTATCTTCTTCTTTAGCAACCTTCTATTACCTAGTATAATTAGCTTAAACATTCAGTTGATAGTTGCTAGTAGGATGTAGTGGTCTCCATTATAGAGATCACTGTCGAATCCATGTACTAGGAGATCACTCTTCGTTTAAAAAAGCTTCGTCTAAGTACTTTCTATATAGTATGATACATCATATGACAAAATACAACAGAATCAGAAGGGCTTGGGTTGAGGAATGTAAATGATTTGGTTTCTCATTTGATCTGTGTAAATCTAAGTCCAAATTCAACAAGAAAGTATCTCATCAGATGTGAATTGTATCTGAATCAATCTGGCCTGGAAAAAAAAAACAATTGAACTCAGGCTTGAATTCAGCTCCTTCTTGTTTAGGCTGTATTTGTTATATGCTCATGTGATGTCAGGTTGGATTTGGTTTTTGAATTCGGATAAAATTATGTTTTAAAATATCCGAATCTAATTCTATTCAGACTATAATTTGAACTCAATATGAGAGGTGCCCAAGTCCCAAGCTTCAGACTTGACTCCGATCCTATAACACAAAATTGGATCAGGTTACCAGGTTTTTTTCGTACTGTTTACAACCCTACTTTAATCGCTAAGCTAGGAGGTAAAAAAAGCCCATGCTGGATCGCATGACAGGTTTTCTTCTCATGCCTCCATCTCAAAACTTTATATTTTTCTACAAGCATATTTAATAAATGCGTTAAGTTGGGAGTGTCAATTTCTTTGTCAAGCTTATGTGTCTGGTACTATCCTTCCATTAATGGTTATGATATAACCATATTGTTGTTTACACTCCTAAATCCTAATTTAAACATCTTTATTACTTTCTTCTTCAAAATCCTAATATCATGCTAATTAGGTGCTTCCATTTATTTTTTGTTTTTTCAGTGTCATTATTCTTTAATTTGTTTTTATTAGATATAGCTTCCATTCTACTGCAAGATATCCATTTGTTACTTACTGAAGTATTTATGTCCTCCTTTTCCTTGTGCAGTATATGTGAAGCATATTTCAAGAAGTATCCAACTCGAATTGGGTAATTATAATTCAAATCAGCTTTGTTATTTTCCACTAGAAATTGTGATTTGTGATATCTTGGAGATGTCTTTTTAAAGTGTTGATTAAACCATTACTATATATGTTTCTTGTACTGTGGTTATTATGTTAAATATACTATAATGACATGATATTTCATTGTATATCTTCTTTTATTAATTTCGACCAAAATATTTTCTGTTAAGATATCTCTTTTAGTTAAAGGTACCAGTGTTTATGTTAAAAATCCAATAAAATTAATCTACCCAAGTTAGTCCTGTGTTCTTTTAATAATTTTGAATTAGAATTCAATTATATTCAAGAGTCCTTATTTGATTTGCTTAAATTAAAAACTTTAATTTGTTTAAAATTGATTAACTAAGTATGAAACCTTTATCGACTAAATTTTACTAATTAATTCCTTAAAAAATATATGAACTATAGAATGTTTCATTGAAATTATAGATTCATGAAAGGATTTCATATTGTAGCTCAGTATATAATTGTGTTTAAAGAGATGTACGCAGCCATCTTCTTGTGTCTTGATTTCCCCCCTCTTTTATGCAGATTTCTTTTTGGATTCAATACACTATGATAGATCATTCTGTGATTCTCATTGTTATCCATAGTTTGCTATGATAGATCATACTGTGATTCTCATTATCGTGCGTGGAAAGTCATTTTGTTTTGTTATAGTTTGTTTGGTTATATGTTCGTTAGTCATACTGGTTGTGGTTATGGGACAAATATTATAGAACTATTACACAACCAAATAGGCAAGTTAGCTAAGCATAGCTACATACCTTCTTACATATGACATACTGACAACATCCTATCTTGTAATGGCTCCCAACTCCCATGTTGTTCTTGAGCGGTTTATGAAACATTTAATTATTTGTGCACAACATTAAATATAATCCAGAGCATTCAGGCATGGACTGAGTTGAACATATGCTACATATAACAGTGTGGCTATTACGTGTTTAAATAATGTGAAGTGAACGTTTTAAATTTAAAGGTTAGAGTAGGAGTTTTGTTGGCTTTAGCTTCTGATTAAAATCTTTCACATGTAATTGGATTTACTTCTCGTTCTACTGCTAATCTGTCTTTCGGTATCATTCTGCAGTTAATTTGATACGTTCATGTAGGGTATACATAGAATTGATGTCATTTTTCGTTGCATTATTCACAGGTTTCTCCGAGTAGACACCCTGTCTCTTTTGCTTTCAATGGGTAATATCGGTGCATATTCAGATGTCCTTGTTGTGGATATGGTTGGTGGTATGCTTGCCGGGGCTGTAGCAGAACGTCTTGGAGGTAACTTTGTATGTTTTTTCTCACAAAATTAGTATTTAGGAAAGGCAGGACCAACTGTTTTGTTTGTAAGAAATCACTTTATGCTTTCCCCTGACGAAGATAGATATTTACTCCCACTTGTGAAACTACATTGTGGACACACCTGTACAGAGACTCCACACCATTCATCTTGATCTACACATCATGAAACATGTACATAAAGTCCTACCCATTTTCCAATAGTTGCAAAATAAATTGATTGTTTAATGAGGACAAATGGGGCCATTCGATGAACATCTTAAAGATCTTCGATACACAATTCCTTAATCCTTATAGATTCTCAATGTCTAGGTCAAGAGAGTGTTGTCACATAAGGTTGGTCCAACTTGGTCTCAGGTAGGTTGGAATTTATGTTGCCTGGGTACTTCTATCATGAAGCCGTACCCATACCGAATATGTATCCGTACCGAAACTTCATGGACACTCCTTGGGTATATGCATTCATTTATTCAGACATGTCCCCATTTATATGATATATCATTTAGTTTAAAACACTTGTTATACACTTCTTGGACATATATCTTACTCTACACCTCCATTTCTTGAATCTCATTAGACACGAGTAGGGTTCGTTTTAGGCCATACTCAAAGTTCAAAACTATAATTTTAAAAGATCATTTGGGTGTCTAGTTCAAAATTGACCAATTTCTAATTTGTAATAATCAAAATAATGAGAATTCTTACAAATGTGATATGAATGTTAATTCTAATAACACATGAATTGAAAAAAAATAATGATGTCACATAAATTATTAATTTCAATATATATAT